>CATIWK010242047.1:0-14237 GCA_949634005.1 Mallotus japonicus
CACAATTTGAAAGAGTTTCAGTGCTAGAAAGTGTTTCTAGTATTTGTTATATTTTATCAAGAATAACTTGAGATGAGGTCATTTGATAAAGCTATTAGAGTTTGATTAAACCTTGACTCTAGGCTATATCGGGATCTTCAAATGAAGGGATTTTAGTGCACGGTAATTATGACCATAAGGGTTCGTGTGAATCAATATATGCATTCATATCTAATTGGGTAGTTGTGATATAGATGCTAGGGGTCACTCACAACTTATGAGAACTAAATGTGTATAATTGGGATTTTTACATTTAGACTTGAAAGAGTTTCAAGTAATATCAAGAGTTGATATTATATTCTCATTGCCAATTAAACATGAACCTAGTAAGTCACACCTTAAAGAGTTTTTCCAAATCACCTTTTATTAATCTAATTATTGATTAAAGAGTTTAATCAATTAATTAAGATTAATGGAATTGGATTTATGCTTTGACCAAAGATTCTAGCATATCATGAAATCTAATTTCACCAAGAGTTGAATTATTAAATACTTGATTAATATGAGATGTTAATTAAAGTATTAAATAAAGAATATATGTTGTTTCCTTATGAACTTGGATTAATGGCCCAAAGTGTATGGGCCTAGGCCTAAAAGAGTTTTGGCCCAAAGATTAATCCAAAGCCCATTAACTAGGCCCATTAGTTTGATGGAATGGGCTTGGGCCAAAAGTTAGCCTAACTCTAAGGCCCATTAGTTTGATGGAATGGGCTTGAGCCAAGTGTTAGCCTAACCAAAAAGGCCTAAGTCCATCAACTAGGCCCAAATATTGGCCCAAGAGTTGGCCCAATAACCAAGCCCAAGTCCATTTATCAATATAAAATCATTTTGGCATATTAGAGATTAAATATCTCATGCGTGTATATTATTGACTTATGGGGCAAGATGAGTTAGTGGAATTTGTAGAGAAATATATGTAGTTTAAATACATGAGATGTGTTTAATGCATATACATATATTCTCTACACATATTAGATATTTGCAAATATACACTCTTAACTATGTTATTAGGCGGCATGCAAGGTGTCTTCCTAATGATGATGGTGTAAGAGATATTTGATAAGTGAATATCTAATTAACCCTAATTCTATATATATATATATCTTTAGAAGAGTTCTAAGGATAGTGTGAGAGATATATTCCATTAAGAGTTAGTGGAAAGTGTAGAGACACAAAATATACCAAAAGAAAACACAACATATACCAAAAGTATACTCTTATTCTTGCTAAAGGAATTAAGTTAGTTCAAGCTCCTTTGGGTCACAAGAGAGGTGTTTGGAACTACACTTGATCAAAGGCAAGAAGGTGATTGGAGAGCTTTGGTGTTTTAAGTTAGAGGCCAAACATTTGGGTGGCTTAGCATTGATTCAAGAGTTGAACCAAGAGCAATTCATTGTAGTAGATTACTTGTGGTCTACATCAAACACTTAGGAAATTGTAAGTATTCCGCAATAAAGATTTCCTAAGTTTTGTTTATACATGTTGATGTATTGTTTTGTTATGTGTTATATTGCAAAATGGATCTTGGGAGTGGAATTCTTTATGTGATGAAGGGTTATGAGAAAGTAAAATTTTAAAATTTACTCTACTTATGTTAGTGCTCACCACACTACTCTTAAAGCCTAAGTAGCATAACCGATTCCTTTTCATAAACATATGTTTATCACCTTACATTTTTAGTTAGGTCTAAAATTTGCAATAACTTGTCCTCCCCTTGTAGCCTAGTGGCTAAGGTGATGGACATTATAAGGTAAGGTCATGAGTTCGATCCCCTACTCCCCTTAACTTCCCAGTTATTCCAAAAAAAAATTTGCAATAACATGTATTTACAAAGATTTATATTCCTATTATTGGAGAGTTCAAATTTATAGAAGTATTTACAACCATTTAAAGATTTGATCAAGCATATCATATAATGCAAAAAAATCAACAATTGAAGATTTGGGTTGCATTCAAAGTTCATTCTTTTTTGTACTTTATTAATTATTATTTTGGTTCAGCATTATACTTATAAAAGTATTTAGCTTTGGTCTACAATAGCTTAACACCAATCTCAATAATGGCAGCTAAAAATCCGTACTTCCTTGCCTTTTTACTTCTGAAAAAACTAAAAGAATAGGTAACCTTTATAACAACAAAAACAATATGAAATGGTTAGCTTTGGTTAGTTCTTCCATTTTCTTTAATAAAGGACTTCGCAAAAATTGCTTTTTCGAGCCAAACAAAGGGTGTGGAAATTTGAATATTATAGTTGTTTGGTTTGCTTTAGTATAAGCATGTGATTTTATAAAATATTTTTTTAAGAATATTTCATGAGTTGGATTCACATGAATTAATAGATTAATTAATGATCCAAATAAGCAGTTGGCTGTACTTGAGTTCTCAACTTCAGAATCAAGAGGAAAACTTTGGCTATTTGTCCTGTAAAACTTTCATTTTATAAGCTATGGTCTTGCCCAATCAGCTGACCGAAAAATCCAAAAATTAACCTATTGATCGGGTTTAATAACCCTAGAAATCCTTTTTCTAGTAAAAAAAAAAAAAAAAAACAAACAAACAAATTGTTGAATTGAATGAGAATCCAATAATCCGACCACGATTCAAGAAGTTCTATGAATTTTTTTTTTCTAATTTCATTTAATAAAATGGAAAAATAAAACAACTTAATAGAGAGCAAAATTTTAATTTGTATGATTTGATTCTGACAAAATTAGTCCTATATTTTTCCGTAACACTTAAATATCGTGTATTTTATACTTTTTACTACTTTATTAAATAATATCACTAAAAATATGTAATATAATGTTAAAAGAATATGGATATGTAATACTAAAATCATTTATTGAGTTCTTCCAAAAAAAAAACATTTATTGAGTGATTTAGCATTAAAATAACTATAATGAACCCATGATAATAAATAAAATTTAGATGCGTTCCTTATTTTATTGTGCATAAAAAGAAATACTTTTATGATAAATTTATAATAATTTTAAAAATTATCTAGTTAGTTTGTTCAAAAAAATTATCTAGTTACTTAGATTGATATTAAATCATCAAAATTATGCAATAACGCATTTTCTTTTTATAGCATATAAAATAATTTTATTATTGAAAATTAATTACACATTGATGTTTAATTATAAAGTAATTATGATATTAGCTGATATGGTGTTAAAGTGTAAGAAATATGAAATACAAAGTATTTAAATGTTATAAAATAAAACATAGGACAAGTTTTATTACAAGTCAAAACCGCAAGGATCAATTATATTTTTCCAATTAATTATAAAATATTTTAATTTATCCAATTTATTAATATAAATAATTATTTATTTAAAATTAAATAAAAATACATGCATAATAAAGGAAGAATTATATTTGCTATTGAAAAATTGTTAAATTTATAATGACTTTCATTAAAATAATTTTAAAAAATAAAGATATTTTTAATATAAATAATTATTACTCTAGATAATTCAAAATTTTTAATTATTTCATAATTATTTATTTGAATTCGAAAACAAATATCTAACTTTAACATTCAAAGAAAATTTGTCATATTTTACTACAAAAACATATATATAATTCTTAAAAATTTTATTAAATCATAAATTTATAAATTTATCATACGTAAATTTAATTTTTTAATTATTATGTCAACACTTTTTATCCAATTAATCCAATGATTTTTAAATTGAAATATTTTTTAAAATTAAAAATGGGATAAAATTGCAAAAAGTTGTAAACATTTGAATTTTTTTTATGCCAATAGACATTTATGTATTTTACAGTATAAAGGGTAAATTTAATATTTTATAGATGTCACATTAGCATCTTTTATTCGATTTGACCAAATGTCTATTTGTGCTAAAATTGCCAAGAAGTAATGAGATTGGGATATTTTTATCAAAATTAAAAAATTGGGATAAAATTGCAAAAGTCATAAACGTTTGAATTTTTCGTTTAAATAGACTGTTATTTTACTATTACATTGGTTTTGCTTCATAAGAACCTTTTTTTTTTATATTGTATTAAACATTATGAAACTATTTCATGATATTAAATATTGTATGTTAATAATTATTTATTATTTTGTACTTAATACTAAATGTATAATATTATTTTTTTAGTTCAACCTCAGTGGAAATCTAGATCTGTAACCCTTTACTTATGCCAATTCTAAGGCTAGATAAATTTTGACAACCATATATTAAGTTGGAGTTGTCAAACCTGATCCAATCCAAATGAAATAACAATATATATATATACTCAGTGTCCCTAAATCTTTCAATTTCACCATTAACATCCTTCACTTTCTCTTCTTTTTCTAGCTTTTCATCTGCTAATTTAGTGGTGTTTTGAATCGGTTAATCGAATTTTGTTTGTACTTGTTGAGCACTCTGTGTGTTTCCTCTCTCTATTCTCCTAACCATTAGGTTCGTTTCCTCTTTTTTTTTTTATCTCTTTTTTTTCGTGTTAAAGATCCATGTTTTTGTTTATATGTATGCTTTTCTTCGTGGGTATTTTGTTGGGACTATAAGAGTTTATGATATTTCAATATTGCCTTCTTGGCTTCTTATTGTTTAGATATGCGATTTCATGGGGTTTGAATTTCTTGCTTGCAATTTTGATATTTAGCCATGAAAATTGAAAGAAATTCCAGTGGTTGGTTATCAAAATCAGTAATTGAATGAAAATAATCCAAGAAATTGAACGAAAATTACAGGCGTATTTTGTGTTGTATTTATGATTATTATTGTTATTATTATTATTGTATGCAATTTTGTTGAATAACTGTTTGGAGTATGTATTGCGCAATTGCAGGTAGTGGTGGCAGTGCTCCTGCTAAACCGTGGGAGATATCAGGGACGCCTAGTAAAACTAGTAATGTGGTTGACGCATCTGGAACAACAAAACTGGATGAAATAGTTCAAGTGATGTGATGCCATTTACAAAATACCCTAAGACAAATTAAAAAAAAAGAAACAAGATGTAAAAGAAAGAGAAGATGTGAGGAGGAAAAAGGAACAATAAAAAGAAGGATATGAAGGATGTGAGGAGAAATGAAGAATAATGCAACTGAAGAGAAGAAGATGATAGAGGAGTATAAAAATAGTTGTTGTACATTAATAATCGTGTTCAATCATTAGTGAAAAAAGTGAGTAACGCGCTTCTTGACAATTGAATACACATCTCTGCCACGTATGCATAAAATGGTTTATAAATAGCATTTTTTTGCAAGTTGAGGTGTTTAAATGGTAAAAGTGTAAGTAGAAGTGTGAAAGTGACAAAAATTGTCAAGTACAAGGGGCAGTGTATGTATTATGCCTAATATTATTTTGTTACATTTTATTATGTATATTTTTACATGTTAATAATTTTTATATGTAAAAACTAAAATTGTAAGATAAAAAAAAGAAAGATAATTATTCAAATTACATACGAATATGTATTGTTGTTAAGATCACTAAAATTAATGCCTCACAATACTTCCATTAACTACAAAAAAGTCACAATCTCTTTTCTCTTCTTTTCTCTGTGAAGAATTTTGAGTAAAGGAGTGATTGTTTATTAACATGTGCGTTCCATCAAGTACAAAAGACATATAAGTACAAAGATATATACAATAGCAACATGAGAGTGGACAACGGTAATATTTGGTGAAGTAGATAATAACAATGGTGAACTATGTAACAATATTGGTGAAGTAAATTGGGAAGGTCAAAATATAGTGAAATCCCTTAATATCAGCATAGATTTTGACATCTCTTTGATAGAATAATTGCAAATCTTGGATTCACAATGGAAATATTTCAACTGCCTCCCTCAAGCTGATAATGCATCATATAATTCAACTTGCAGAATCATTGGAATGTTTCTATTGTGATGCCTCTCTCAAGCTGGATGAGTGTGCACGATGAAGTCTTATTAGTCGAAGTAAATTATGAAACTGAGCTTGTCCAAGGACCTTTGTAAAGACATCAGCTAATTGTTCAAGAGATGGGAGATGTTTGAGAACTAATAGCTTAGTTTGAACCTTTTCGCAAATAAAGTGACAATATAGCTCAATGTGTTTGGTTCGTTCATAAAAGATAGGGTTAGTAGTAATGTGAATGGCAGACTTATTATCACAAAACATGGTGATGGGCTTATGGATCTATATAAATAAGTCTGAAAACACATTAACAAACTAAATGAGCTCCTTTGTTATTTGTGACATGGCCATGTATTCGGCTTTAGCAAAGAAGAGAGCAATAATTTGTTGTTTCTTTGATCGCTAAGTTAATGGTGTTAATCCTAGAGAAGTAATGAAACTAATGACCCAACACTTAAAAGTAAGGAATGCAGCCCAATCTGAATTACAATAGACATGAAAATGGAGTGAGTTATTCTTTGGAAAGAAAATTCCTTATTCAGGTATCCATTTGAGGTATTCCATGTGAGGTTTCCGTGGATCATCCATAAATTGACTTAAAAGGTGTATTCCAAATGAGATATCATGTCGAGTTAATGTGAGGTACAATAGTAGTCCAACTAGTTATTAATATATCTATGGCTTCTCAATAGGTTCTCCTTCGTCAGTGGTAAGCCTTTGGTGTTAAAGAATTAGAGTGGTTGTAGCTATAATGTTTTCAACCTCTGCCTTAGTAATAATATCTTGTACATATTTATGTTGATGTGGCCATATTCCATCTTTAGTCATTTAGAATTCTAAGCCCAAAAAATAATTAAGAGGTCTTAAATCCTTGTGTTGAAAGCATCCTTGTAGGTATCTCTCAAAATAGATGCATTTATCCTTGTTATTACCTACAAGAATCAAATTATCAACATAAATTAGAACAAGTAATAAATCATAATCCATGGATAATGTGAAAAGAGAGCTATCCAATGAGCTTTGTTTGAACCTGTATTAGATCAAATCTTCTGTAAGTTTCTTTAGAGGCTTGCTTCAAGCCATATAAAGATGTATGAAGTATACACACAAGACCATGTTGGGCTTGTTTATATCCTTGGGGAATCTTCATAAACACTTCCTCTTCTAGATCTCCATTGAGGAATGCATTATTAATATCCAGTTAATGTAACTCCCACTTCTTGATTACGACTATAATAAGGAGACATTTCACGATAGCAAATTTTGCCACAGGTACAAATGTCTCATTGTAGTCGAGTCCTTCTACTTGGCTATTTGCTTTGAGACAAGGCGTGCATTATAGCATTCCATTGTTCCATTGGGTTTATACTTTATCTTATATACCCATTTGGAACATATGGCTTTATTTCCTTTTAGTAACTCAACCAAGCTCCAAGTTTTATTGGCTATCAAGGCATCTGGTTCTTTTTGGATGATATCATGTCATTCCACATATTACTTAACTTCCTCAAAGTTAATGGGTTTTACTCTTGGGTCTAAGACTGACATCCATAAAATTAATTTCATTAGTTGGTGTGCATGTGACTTAACATTCTTATTAATCTTGTTAGAAAGGATTCTAGGTTACTTTCGCATGAGATTGTTCGAATGGATGTTGTCATGGTTAATTATATAATCAATATATTTAGTAAGAATAAACTTTTTTGGGTTGGTCTTCCCTCATCAATATGAAGAGATTCATTGCCTTGATTATTTTCATATCTTCTATTGTCTCTTTTGGATGGTGAAAAGGCCCTACAGGGGGGTGAATAGGGCTAATAAAAAATTAAAAAAAATTACTGATTATCAAGTGCAATTAAAAGAGATAGAGAGAATGGAAATTTGGACACTTGATTTAAGGAGTTTAGTTTCTCAAAAAACTACGTCTCCACCTAATTTATTCCCAAGTTAGAATTTTTGTAAACCCATAACCAATCTATTCACTCTTTTAAGTTGATTACAATTTGAGTTTTTAATGGTAAACTCAAACCTTTACACTCAAGTTTTTCTTGGCTTAGCTTTTACCACAACTTAAAATTTCCAAGTGTTTTATGGCTGACATTTGAACCAATTCATCTAGACTTATTTCTCCACTTCCCTTTTTTTAATCAAGAAAGAAGATGAAGGAGAAACTAATCTAGTATACCACCCACACTCAAGGGTTTGAAGAATAATTAAAAAATTAAGAAGAATGCTTTGAATAAAATTGAATGCTAAGAATTAATTTGTTCAACCACTTCTCTAACCTCTTAAATAAGGTTTTAAAGCATGTATTTATAGTTGAAGAAAAAAAATAGCTATTGAAAAGTTGTATCACCATCTTCATTAAATGCATAAATAGCTTTTTATAGAGATGAGCTTGGTCACGATTGTGATTGTTAATGAAACTAGTCGTTGGAGCCTTACTATAATTGTTAGGGGCTGATAGTTGGATCATGACTGTGGTTATGATCATGGCATGGCACCAAGAGGGTCACTGTGTCTTCAGTCTTCATACTCTTCTTTGGAGTCATTTTCATGAGACTGGCTCGTGACTTGCATCATGATCAAGATCAGGATCATGAGGGTCACTAGAAAAAAAAACTTTATCAAGCCTCAAGTGGTTAGGATCATGATCATGGCTTATCATGCTCATGATCATCACCTTATGATTATGACTTGGATTGTGAGGGTCACTAGATGATTTTTTAATTATCATCTTGTTTGGTCACAATCTCGATCAACTTGATCACGATCATAATGGCCTATCACGATCACAATCATGATCATGACATAGGCCATGAAGGTCATTGGATGAATTTTTTATGAGGGCTTTATGGCTTCATTGAGCTCGTAGGGATGTTCACGATCAAGACATGGATCACGAGCATCACTATCTTGTTGCTTTTCTTCAATTTTCAAGCTTGTAAATGTCTTTTAATTTTTCTTATATTATACACACTTGAAATACACATATTAGTTAACTTAAAATTGAGTTTGTTAAAATAAAAATAAGGTAGATTAAGGCCTTGATCATGCAAATGGCCAACATATAGTTATTTACTTTAAGTTCATTATATATTTCTTAGCCTTCATTTGCCTCAATATTAGTTGGATCTTCACCATTTTCATGTGACAAATTTTCATTTGGGATGAAATTATTCAAGTTGGTGTTGTTTTAGCCTTATAAATCCTTTACTTAGCTACCCTTTATTCCTTTTTGACTTCTATTTCTTGAAAGGGAAATATATGTTCATAGAAAATTACATCCCTAGTTTCATAAATCCTTTTATTTCTAATAGCCAGAACTTTATATCCTTTCTTGCCCATTCTATAACCCAATAATTCATATCTCCTTGCTCTTGCAGTAAATTTATCCAATGGCTTGAGCTTAACATAAGCATAACATAAACATCCAAAAACACGGAGATTATCATAGTTGAGTTTCTCATTAAATATTACCTCATATGGAGACTTCATTTGTAATACAGGTGTTGGAAGTATATTTATAAGATGAGCTACTGTTAGGATACATTCACCCCAATAACTTTATGGAAGCTTGATTGGAACTAAAGTGCCTGTCTTATCTATGCTTTCTTTCTACGACACCATTTTGTTGTGGTCTATGAGGACATAATGTTTGATACGGTATTCATTAGTTTGAAAGAAATTCTTAAAATTTCTTTAAAAAGAAATTCAGTTGCATTATGTGTTCTTATTATCTTTATATTTTTATTGAATTAAGTTTTAACCATTCTGGTAAAATGCACAAAGAAATGTGGTGCTTCCTCTTTTGTTTTTATAAGATAGACTCAAGTACAACATGAGCAATCATTTATGATAGTTAAAAAATATGATGCTTATGTGTGTGTGCTTACACTATATGGACACCAAGTATGTAAGTGAACAAAATCAAAAATTTCTTTAGATTTATTACTTGAAATAGAAAAATATTTCTAAATTACCTAGATTTTGGCTTCATGGTGTATATTGCTGTTTCATCACTTAGATGTTCAATTTGTATTGTCACTTTATTTAATCGATTCAAGTAGCTCTTGAAAGACCCATGTTTCCCTTACTTACACAAGCATAAATGGTTTATACTTTTGACTAGAAGAATATTTGCGATGAACCGAGCACAGAATTACTCAATTAACTCTTCAAAAGAGGAGATTGAATTCTTAGGCAGACGATGAAATCACCTCTGAGCAGTCTTCATGAGTTTACTTAAAAAAGCTCAGCATAAAATAACATTATTAACATTTTGTAGTATCATATTTGTCCATAATGCCGAGACATGGGCAATTGGATCACCAATCCCATCATATTGGTCTAATAAAGGCATTTTGAATTTAGGAGGAATCTGAGCATTCATTATACTGCTAATAAAAAACGGTACTTCCTTCCAAAATACATTCTTCAACATCACTCGGACTAAACTTGAGCTTTATGAACTACTTCCATTACTTGGCATGTAATATTGGTTTCTTCTAATGGAGGAATTTAAAGACTTAATTCAACTTCCGTGTTTAACTCAGATTGTCGTCTTCTTGTGAGCATTTCATAGTGCTGTTTTTACCGACTTCCATCCTCCTCAAACTGCCAATTTGATTTCCAAGCGATAAAGTAGTGTTAATTAGACTAGATACTTCAATTCGTGCATCTTCTTGGGTGAAAGCTATGAGTTATTGCTATATAAGACTCATCTGAGTCTTCATGTTGTTAATCAAAGTTTCTTTATATAAAGGAGGTAAATTAGTCGACTGACCGATCAAATTTAACTAAGTTATTGCAATAGTCATAGGAATATTAGACAAGTTTGGCAAGGGACAAATGGAATGAGTCTGCTTGTAAATTGCAAAGGTGCATTATAAGAAAAAGATAACGCACCGTTTAAAGATGTCGGTCAAAAAGGTAAATCGACCAATGGAGTAATTGGTTCCACATATGCTATTAGTTGAGTTGTTCCCCTAATTTAAGAATTTGGTGTTGTGGGGTCAATGGGCAACAACGTTGTGCTACGCCCCATTTGGATTTCTTGTGTTAAACTTAGAGCAAATGACATTGAAAGTTTTTTAAATGTATAATTTTTAAACAATTTGAAGGATGATTTCCCACATAAGCCACTTGATAACTTGTTCACAAATTCTTCCTTTAAATTTGCATGCACAAGTAAATCTAGGGTGAGCTCATGGAATTTCTCCCATAAGAATTCTGATGCTTAAGTTAGTATTGGATATGTAAGAGAATAAGTTGAATGTAGTGTATGTTATGTATACTTAGAATGAATGAATTGAGAAAATATGAGAGGTATATATAGAGAGATATTTAACTCAAACTTGATTGGATTTGGACTCCCTTGTTGATAAATTCTTTTCCTTATAGAACTAGTTTTTCTTGTTACTATTGAACTAGGTATCTATTTCCTTATGAATTTGAACTCCTTTTGGACTTAGGAGTGTTGGACCAACATTCTGAGCCTGGATAATGATATTGGGGTATAAAAAATGACCAAAGTACTTTATTAGTAGCTCATATTAAAGGATGATAGGGTTAGATGCAGCCAAAACTCACATAATCAATAAAAAAAAACCATATAGTACTTAGTTGGATCAAGGAAATAAGGTTCACCAAGGAAACAGTAGAAACTAAAGCCCTTATTGTGGTATAGTAGTTTTAATTCCTCAATAGGATATTAGTAACTTTGGTTCTATTGAGGAAAACTGTAAGTTTCTTTTAGCAATAGTCAAAAGGGCCTATTGGTATGGAAAATCCAAACGTTTACAACTTTTACAATTTTATCCCAACTTTTTAATTTTGGCAAAAATGACCAAATTTCATTAATTCTTGGCAATTTTAGTAAAAATAAGCATTTGGTCAAAATCAAATAAAATATACTGATGTGAGATCTGTAAAATGTCAAATTTACCCTTTATGCTGTAAAATCCATAAAGGTCTACTGGCATAAAAAATTCAAACATTTACAACTTTTGACAATTTTATCCCATTTTTAATTTTGAAAAAATATTTCAATTTAAAAATCATTTGATCAATTGAATAAAAAGTGTTGGCATGATAATAAAAAAAAATTAAATTCACATATGATAACTTTTTAAATTTATGATGGACTATTATTTTAAGAAAATTTTTAAAAATTATATATATGTATGTGTAGTAAAATATGATAAATTTTCTTTAAATGTTAAAGTTAGATATTTTTTCTTTCAAAAAAAGTTAGATATTTTTAAATACTTTCGAATAAATAATTATGAAATAATTAAAAATTTTGAATTATCTAGAATAATAATTATTTTTATTAAAGATATTTTTATTTTTTTAAAATTATTATAATGAAAGTCATTTATGAATTTAACATTTTTCAATAGTATTATCTAATTTATATTAAGAAATTCAATATATTTAAATATTTTACCAAAATTTAAAATTTGGGATACATTTGCCAAAAAATTGAAATGTTTGGATTTTTTAAACCAATAGACCATTATAGATTTTAGAATATTAAAAAGGGTAAATTTGACATTTTATAAGATATCACGTCAGCATTTTCATTTAATTTTGACCAAAAAGCTATTTGTGCTAAAATTGCCAAACAATTGTCGAATCAGGACATTTTTGTTAAAATTAAATAAATTGGGATAAAATTGTAAAAGGTTACAAACGTTTGGATTTTCCACACCAATAAGCCCAGTGAGAAGTGTATGTTAAATTTCTACAGATCTATGAATGTATTAGCTTATAATCTAGCTAGGGCAACTAATTCTAGGACTGATCTTTATTCCTAGAGGCATACTCTGGTTTGTCTTCTTGATTTCTAGTGTCTCATTTGCAATAATACATGTTCTAGTGTCTAGGGTGAGCTCGTGAAATTTCTTCCATAAGGACTCCGATGCTTAAGTTAGTATTTGATGAGTGAGAATAAGTTGAATGTAGTGTATGTTGTATATTTGAAATGAATGAATTGAGAAGAGATAAAAGGTATATATAGAGAGATATTTGACTCAAACCTGATTGGATTTGGACTACCTTGTTGCTAAATCCTTATCCTTGTAGAATTAGTTTTTTTTTTTTTTTTAACTATTGAATTGGGTATCTATTTCCTTATGATTTTGAATTCCTTTAGCGCTTAGGAGTATTAGGTATGCATTCTGAGCCTGGATAATGATATTGGAATATCAAAAATGATTGAATTTCTTTGTTAGTAGCTCAGATTAAAGGATGCTAAGGTTAGATGGAGCCAAAACTCACAAAAGCAATAAAAAAAAAATATGGAGTACTTAGTTGGATTAAGGAAATGGGGTTCACCAAGGAAACTGTGGAAACTGATGCCCTTATTATGGTGTAGTAGTTTTAAATCCTCATCAGGATATTACTAACTCTGATTCTATTGAGGAAGATTGTAAGTTTCTTTTAGCAATAGTAAGAAGTGTCTAAGTTAAATTTTTAAAGAGATTTATGAATGCAGTAGCTCATATCTAGTTAGAGCAACTAATTCTAAGACTGATCTTTAATCCAAGAGGCATACTCTAGTTTGTCATCATGCTGTTCTAGTGTCTCATTTGTAATAATAAATGTTTTCCTTCCTGAAAAAAAGCCTTAGATCTTGTTATTAGTTTTTCAGGGTTCTATTTAGAATATATGTCAAAATTTAATTTAAAAACTTTTGGTCATAAATATATATTCATGAATTCTTGTCATGGGATTAATAATTTTTTATACAAAAATATTAATCTTATTAATGATTATAATCAAACTCATTTATATTTAATAGGATAAATCTTAAATATAACATGTTTGATTTATGTTTGGGAGAAGATAAGATTAAAATCCAATAGTAATTTTTTTTTTGTCCACTAAAACATGAGTGAATAAGGTGAGGTAATTTTCTCATTTTTCTTTCGTAGTCTTTTTATTTAAAATGTATTTAGTAATAACTTAATTTTATTAAATTTAAAAATACAACTTTAGAATAAATTTTGAAATATTATTTAAAATAAAAAACTAAATAAAAAAGTCATTTATATTTTGTACCAATTCAATATTTTAAAATACTTTTTTATAGAATAGATAAAAATAAATAAACATTTTGAGTAAAATGAATTTTTTTGAGGAAGAATAAAATGAAAAAGTTAAATAAAAACAAGAATATTATTATCATTTCAAATTTTTATTTTCCATTTTATGCCAAATATTGGACAATACATATTCACCCAGTCTCATTTTATATTATTATGTGTCTCATATTGTCCTATCTCATAAATTAAATGCAATTTCTTACATCACTGGT
>CATIWK010242078.1:0-10094 GCA_949634005.1 Mallotus japonicus
ATAATATATATACATCCACATATTTTTAAAATTAAATAATATAATATATTAAGAGAACTAGAAGACATTAATTTTAAATTTACTAAAAAAACATAAAATTACATCTTAAAATTAAAGTAGTCTATTACAAGCGCTAATTAATTTCAAAAATGCAAATCATAGTATTAATAATTTAATCATTTGAATTAGAATATATTTTCCACAAATGTTCAATTAATGCATTGCGAAGTGCAATATGAGCATCTTTGTCCTTAATTCGTTATGATGAGCAAGAAATTGTTCAAACCAGGTGTTATCATCGCCGTCATTTCAACATCTGCAGTTGGAGCTTCTATTGCATCAACAATTGGTGCATTTAAGTCACATTCATCCTCAATAATCATATTATGGAGAATAATGTACGTTGTTATTATGTCATGCAAGTGATCTTTTCTCTAGAAATGTGCTGGTCCTACTACAATTGCAAAACGGGACTGTAGAACTCCAAAAGCACGTTCAACATCTTTTCTGCATGATTCTTGTTTCATTGCAAAAAAAATTTTTTTTGGACCTCGAGGTTCATGAATTGTTTGAACAATATTGCTCCATTTTGGGTATATACCATCAGCTAAAAAGTAACCCATATCATAATCTTTTCCTTCTCTGACATAATGTGCTGGGGGAGCAATACCTTGTGCAAGATTAGAAATAAGATGAGATGATTCCAAAACATTGATATCATTATTAGTTCCAGGCATACCAAAATAAGCATGCCATATCCAAAGATCATAGTTGGCAACAACTTCCAAAATTATTGTTGGTAATCCACTACGGCCTGCATACTGTCCAACCCATGCTGTTGGACAATTTTTCCACTTCCAATGCATACAATCCAAACTGCCCAACATTCTAGGAAAACCACGTTCTTTACCAATATGGAGCAGCCTAGCAATATCAGTACTATTCGGTCTTCCTAATTATTGCTATGAAAAAATTTCCACAACAGCATGACAAAACTTCTTCAAGCTTTCAATCGTCATAGACTTAACAATTTTTACATATTCATATGTTGCATCCGCAGGTAGGCCATATGCCAACATTCGAAATGTTGCTATTATTTTTTGTAGAGGCGATAACCCAAGTCTACCAAGAGCATCGGTTCATTATTCGAAATATGGGTTATGACTTTTGACTGCATCAACTATACGAAGAAATAAACTTCGTGACATTCGAAATCGTGCGAAAAAAATCCTCACCGAATCGTGGATTATCAAAAAAATAATCATTGAATAAATTCTGGTGTGCAGCTTCACGATCTCGTCTTACAACAATATGACCTGGAATCGATCCACCATGTCTAGTGCTACAATTGCGTCGTCGATTTTTATAATATTCTATCCTCATACTATTAGTAGAGAGAATTTGCAACGTTGCTTGATATTCTTCGTTTGATAACCCAAGTGGATTATCGTCATTAGAAGATGAACTTGATGAGTTATGGACTGATGGACCACCAATATTAAAATTCATTTTGGGAAAGGTTTTTAATTATACAAGAAAAATATTTACAAAGAGTTTTTTAGAGAGATCGTGATAAGAATTTTCAGATAGTCTTTGAGTTGTTACATTCATAATGCATTACTTTTTATAATCAAAATTTTGGTTGAAATTAAAAGCATAAACATCCAACGGTTGAAATTAAAAGCATACAATCCAACAGTTGAAATTAAAAGTAGAAACATAATTATTGTCCTGCTTTTGTATTTTTCCCAAAAATGATAAGATTTCCAGTCTTTTTTATCCAACGGTTGAAATTAAAAGCACACCATCCAATGGCTGAAATTAAAAGCAGAAACATAATTATTGTCCTGCTTTTGTATTTTTCCCAAAAATGATTAGATTTCTTGTCTTTTGTATCCAACGGTTGAAATTAAAATCCAAAACATAATTATTGTCCTGCTTTTGTATTTTTCCCAAAAATGATAAGATTTCCTGTCTTTTGTATCCAACGGTTGAAATTAAAAGCATACCATCCAACGGTTGAAATTAAAAGCAGAAACATAATTATTGTCCTGATTTTGTATTTTTTCCAAACATGATAAGATTTCTTGTCTTTTTTATCCAATAGTTAAAATTAAAAGCAGAAACATAATTATTATTCTGTCTTTTTATTTTTCCCAAAAGATGATAAGATTTTTAGTCTTTTTTATCCAACGGTTGAGATGATCTTGCATATCATCCAATGGTTTAAACAAAATGAAGAAAAATAATGTAGAAGGGATTCCCTTTCTATAAATATGTGCCATATCGATAAGGTATTTTTCACAACATATTGCAACATCTTCTGTAGAACTCCAAAAAATCATTTTAAGCACAAACACTTCATTCATTCAAAATGTCTGTTCGATCAGCAGGTTACACTCATGCAGAGGATGTGCTTTTATGTGAAGTATATATGGAAATTTCACAAGACCCAATTACTGGTGTTTTTCAATCTTCGGATCGATTTTGGTCACGGATAGAAGAAAAATATAATACAGAGAAAGATGCAACTTGCAAGGAGCGTACCAAGCGATAATTACAATGTCGATACCAAAAAATTGAGAAAGCTGTAAGAAAATTAACTAGGTGCATTAGACAAATAGAAAACACTCATCCTAGTGGCGCTTCAAATGCAGACATTGTAAGTATTTCATTATAATAATTATATTTTAAAATTATTAATATTATCTTTAATGTCTTCTTCATCAGGATTATATTAATTCTAACAAGAGTTTAATTAAATATTTTTAGTTAATTCAAGCAAAAACATTACTGCAGCAAGATGCGGCTTACAAACGAGGTTTCAATTTTGATAATGTGTGGCACATAGTCAAAGATTTTAAAAAATTTAAAGATTATAGCCGCACTTCGAGGTAAGTTAATTAGATTGTGAATGAATCATCAGGATCTGAGACTCCTACTCCTGATTCTGTGGTTCCAGCATCTCCTGAGCTTTCAGGATTTTCAATCGATTTGGATGCATCTGATGTAGGTGGATTTTCAACTGGACGTTCCATTGGCGTGAAAAAAGCCAAATTGAAGAGAAGAATGGAGCAACAATTAAAGGACTCAAAAATGGAAGAAAAAATGGATCTTTTTCTGGACCATAATCGACAGGTTGTTGATTTGTTGAAAAAAGCTGACACTAGAAAAGAAAAAAAGGTGGCCATCATGGAATTCAAAGAAGAAAATAAGATTTTATTTACATATCGCAATACTATTGAAGATCCTGAATTTCGTGCATTTATGGCTGCTGAAAAAAGAAGGATTATGCATAAAAGAGCTCAACAACACCAACCACCACCAAATGCATCTAATGAATTTGGTGAATATTTCAATAATATTGGTGGATCTGGTTCTGATTTACCAGATTATTAAATTATATGTTATTAGATGTATGTTTTCAGGTATTTTTAATTTTAACATTTTTTTATTGTTTTGTTAAATCGGTTGTTAAATTAATGCAAATCTATGGTTGTTAAATTTTTTCTATCCAAATATTAATATTATTTAAGTAAAAAAAAATAATATTATTTAAGTCAATAAATTATTTAATTAAAAATTTATATTATTTAAGTAAAAAAATAATATTATTTTTACTTAAATAATAATATTATTTAAGTAAAAATAATAATAATTAAATCAAATTTATATGCATTTGGTAATAATATGATAAATATAATATAAATTTGGACTAAATTGAACAAAGTTATTTGGACTAAATTGAACAAAGTTATTTGGACTATATTGAAACAAATGATCAAAAATAATTGTTATTGAAAATTGTAAAAAAAAAAGTACAAATGCATAAAGTGAAATTTGAGCGCTATATATGCATCAAAACAGTAGTTTGATGCAAAATGCAGCATTTTTTAACGCTGCATTGGAGACTAATCCAGCGGCATTTTGGCTTTTTGCCGCTGGATTGGAGATGGCCTAAACTCATTACTCTATCTCTACATTTCAAAAAGTCAATTAATTATGTCTCTAAAATTTAGCATTATATACTACTTCCTCTATTTCTAAATAATTGTCGTTTAAGAATTTTTTAAGAAATATATTTAATATATGTATAAAATACTATACTATTCCTCAACCAATTATTAGCTTTATATAGAGTCCCAAAATGAGTAGATATTTATTCAATTAATTCACATTTATTAAATAAGGGTGAAATAGAAAAAGAAAGTAGTTAAAATGCATTGGTAACTTGAAACGACAATTATTTAAGAATAAAATTAGACTTTTAAAACGAAAATTATTTAAAAACAAAGAAAGTACTATATTTTTACCGTGAAAAAAAAAAACAAAAACAAACTTTTTTACTCTAATTTTTTTAACAGGTCTTTACTCTCATTATATCCTTAAAGTTATCAATTTTATATCAACAATTATATCTTTTTATATTTTTTAATATTTTTATTTTTATTTTTATTTATTTTCTAAAAAAATTGTATTTTTATTTATATTATTAATAAATATATTAATAACTAATAAGTAATAAAATATTTTAAGCACCAATAATTACTTTTTCCGTTCCATTCTAATTATTTTTTAAAAAAATAAAATTTGTTCTACTCCAACATTTTTAGATTATCAATAAAAAATAAAATTTTCTTTCCAATTTTACCCATATCTTGGTTTTAGAGTAAATTTTCTATTGAAGTAATTATAATTCACACTAACTTTTAGTCTTTCTAAAAGAGAGTTATATAGTCATTTACACCTATAATTTTATCTATTAAATAGGATTCTTAATCTTTATGACACTACTTTAAAAGACAATTAGAATGAAACGAAGGGAGTAATAATTAATAAAATTATTTACCAAATTTCATGGTAGTGGAGATGAATTTATGACAAACGTATGTGGCAGCGGTGGATTGGTGGTGTTGGTGGATTTGTTATAGGCCCAATGGCGACGTGGATGGCATAGGTGGTTGTGAAAGAGATTTATAGGTGGGTGTAAGAGCATCTCAATAGTATTATTTATTCTAAAGAGTATCTTATGCACAATAAAGAGTATTTTAAAGAATTTTTAAATATAAAGAGTGAAGAAATTTGTACAACCCCAATAGACTCTTTATATTTTTAATATTCATTTTGCTTTATTCAATAAACATTAATGTTTAATTTTTTTTCCTCCTTTATTCTTACAAGATTTCTCTTTATTTATTTAATTTTTTCCCTCCATTTGATGAAAGAGAAAAATCTTTTCAATAAATATTAATTAATATTTTACATAGGAAATTGAAATATTTTAGAGTAGAGAGTGAGGTTTGACTCTCTACATGTAGAGAGCCAAACCAACTCTCTACTCTAAAATAAAAATATAGAGAGTGTATTGGAGACTATTTTTTTTATTTGACTCTTTAAAATAGAGAATTTTACTCAAATAAAGAGCCTATTGGAGATGCTCTAAAAGAAAGGATATGAATGCAAGAAAGATGAAATTTTAGGGAGTAGAATGATATTTTTCTTTTAAAAATTTACAATTTATTCATCAAATTATTACCTCTTGTTACAGTGCAAACGTTTGTATCTATGCAAATGAAATTATAGTCCCAAGATTTATTTTTATTTAATTATAACCATTGATCATTTTTGTGCATCAATACCTATAAAATATATCAATGGTTATAATTAGATTAATAATAGGATGACTCTTATTGGCTACATTACAATATATATAAGTAAAAATTCTTAATAAATTAAGGGTAATTTTGAAATTTTATATAATTATTGACACTTTGACTATTATATTTATTCTTTTGACTAACAAAATATTTTCAAAATTTTTAACAAAGAGAAAAATAGTTAATGTAATCAAATCTTTGAGGTACTTAAATTACTTTTAAAAAATAGAGAGATGGAGTAATAAGTTAGGATAAATTTTGAGAGGTATTAGTAAATTATTCAATTTTCTTTTTTCTAATTTGTTAGCAATAAAGAAGAAAATATTTAATTTGTGAGGCTTCTATGTGGGAATTTTAGCGTTAATATTAAACCAAGACAACAATTCAACAGATTAAGTTTAAAATTTTTATTCATTATTATTAATAGAAGTTATAAATTTAATATTACTAGAGAGAAAATTACCTTTTATAGTCTAGACATTTCAGCTAAATGCCTAATAAATCAAAGAAATAATACAGACATTACATCATTGTCAAGTAAAAAGTGTCTTGTGATTCTAGTTAACGTATCAAAGTGATAATTATTTTCGAGATAGACAATAAGGGGAACATTTTATGGGTGTTTGGGAATATAAACTTTGATTTGGTAGGTTTAGAATTTGGAGCACCACTATCACAATGAAACATGGTAAGTTGCTTGATCAAATCTTAAACACTTCCAATCCTTAGTGACTTCGCAGGTCGGCAGGTCTTTGTTATAATTGTTTGGAATAAGTATTAATCGTTCATTTTTTTTAATGATTAGTTTAATAGTAGTATTTTGTTAAATATTTAAATTGATAGCTCATATTTATTAGAACGTTAAATAAATTTAATTATAACAATTCTAATTTTTTAAAAGAATTTCATCGAGAGTTAGATTTTACAAAGTAAAATTTAATAGTTTATTTTATTTTGATGTTAAACAATAAATAATATCTTAATAAAAATTATTCAATTAAACTAAAGTAGAAATCAATTGAAAAAATATATATGAATTTACTAGTTTCAATCGTATTTGTAGCTATACGTCACAAATGAAATGTGAATTTCACATCAAAAAATGGTATACGGGGCTCTATACATATAATGTGGACAATGTTCATCTTTTTTTTTTTGGAAGAAGACAATGTTCATCCTATTAATTTAATGTTTTGGAGAAAAAGTAATGGTTCGTGATAAGTGGTATCAAAATGGATTCTATTTTTTTCTAATATGAAACTCTCATGAGAGATATTAGAATAAAATAACTCCGAACTGTCTGAATATTAAAAGCAATAGTTAAATCTTTAAGTATTATCAGGTGGATCCCATTTTTCCTATACTTATAGAGCCGATACACAATCAATTGGGATAAAATAGTAGAGGGGATTCAGTGCTTATAAATGTAGTCCTAATATGTCATATCTTTATAACCTAGTGACTCAGATGATGAATATTTTAAAGTAAGATTATGGGTTCGATCTCCCACTTCCCTCTTAACATGTGAGATGTTCAAAAATATAGCCCTGATAGACTATAAACTAGTAGTTTTTTTAGAAAGAATGTAATGACTCCGTGGCACGTAGCTCTGATTTGCTGTGCATGTGCATTGTGTGCCTCGTAATGGAGAGTTTTATGTTAGCTAATGGGCTCCCAGTTGTGTTGTCAATGGCCTGAATCTCCGCCTGCCTTTGGAGGAGTGCCATTTCTCTTTTATTATATCATTACTTTTGTTATTTTGCTAAATTATCATTTATATAAGTTGAATTGACAGCTAAGAATGACATATAATTGATGATAATCGATCCCCATCTACTCCTAAATTAGTGATTTCTCTATTTTCAGTATATTTTATTTATTGTATTTTAGGACAACATGGTTTTATAAGAAAATGAATAATATTGTAAAAAATTAAGTATTATAATTTGTGAATGGAAAATAAAACTCATGAAGAATAAACTTTTTTTTTTAGAATTCCATTTCCGAAAACAATTTTAAAAAATCAAATCAATTTTTTTGGAATTCGTATGGATAGTTATGCTCTAAGTGGTTTTAAGTTTGTTTGTTGTCTTTTTTGTGAAAGTGATGATTAACTTTATCAACTAAAGAAACTAATCAACATAATTTATAGTTTAACTTAATTATCCTTAATTCAAAATAATTAAGTTTTATTATTTCATTAAATTATAAAAAGTGTATTTTTGACAACAATGAATATTAACTTAATTATGCATATATGGTCAAAATTAATAACTTGAATGCAAATAAGAGTTATTTATAATGTTATTAATTTTTTATATTATTTTATTTTTGTGTTCAACTTATATTGCTAAAATTTTATTAAAAAGAGTTATATTTCTTTATTAATTTATTTGTGATATATTAATTTTTAATTTTATAATTGTATTAACGTTTCAAGTGTTTATACATGGTAAAAAATTTCAATGGTGAATTTAATTTTAAGTATTCTATTAAATTTTTTTAATAAAATAATATTATACAATATAAAAAAATTTAATGGTGAATTTAATCTTAAGTAGTCTATTAAATTTTTTTAATAAAATAGTATTATACAATATAAAAAAATTTAATGATGAATTTAATCTTAAGTTTCAATTAAAATTTTTTAATAAAATGATAGAATATAATACTAAAAATATTACATGTAGTGAAAAATTAATATAAATAAAATAATTAAAAGAAACAATTTATAAATATTAATTAGGTTGATAGAAATATAATTTTTAATTGAAGAGTACTAAAGTCATTATATCTAATATACAAATTCCAATGTAATGTATTTATAAATAGTCGGAGTGTAAAAATTTCTAACCATTGGACATTACATATAAGTTAAAATTTGATTGTCCTTTTGTACCTTTTTCTAAAAAGAAAATATCTACTACATCTACATGTGCTTCCCTTCCTCCACAAAGGGATTGAAATGTGAAATTAAGTTGAAAAAAGCATACACTTACGCATAATGTGGAGGGCAGCAAATGTTTTGGCACAAATAACTGCATTCACATTGGCTTGACTTATTTCATTTATGTGTCAATAGATGCAAGTAACAAAAGTTGCTACAACAATTCAAACAGCAATTCATTTCAAATCCACTTCAGGATTCGAAGAATATTTGAAGGAAACAAATGGATTGACTGGTAACAAGAAATAATTAATTGAAATGATACCACACGTCTAACTTCAGAAAATCTTTAGCTATGAAATAAATCAGTCAAGTTAGATGTGCATGAAACATACACATAGGCCGAACTTAAACGTGAATCACAACCTCCGAGACCTTGGCCTGGTGGCCAAGGCTTTGGAGGTGTTGTGGGAGGTTGGGGGTTCAATCCCCCCTCCCCCTCCAACCTCTCCAACTCCTCAAAAAAAAAAAAAAAAAAAAAAAAAACACATGAATCACATAATTATGTGTCTTGTTTGGTCAAAAAAAAAAAATCACCTGTCTTGCGGTTTGGTGAACAGCCCAAACAAAAAAATAATGTGAAATAATTTATATTGCGAATCCTGCGATTTTACCTAAAAACCCCCTTCCCATAGAGATAGCTCTCCATGATTTTGGGGGCAATCTAGTCCAGAAAAAATTAATACCCTAGATTTGTGCCTTAAGAGTACTTTGGCACCTCGATTTTTTTTTTCCCAATCGGAACTCCACGTTTGAAAAGTTGAACATATTGGAACTTTACTGATTACAATCAAATCCTATAACTTTTTTTTAGTACAATTAAGTCCTATAAAATAATAAAAACCTATTTTTGACGGATACTAACAAATTAAATTGATAATTTTTTTAGAAATATATATATAACCTAATTTTAAAATTTTAAAATTTTTTCAACCAATAAAATAATTTTTTTACTTTTTTCTTAAATTATTAAAAAATTTTCTTAAATTTTTAAAAATTTTAAAATCAAGTGATATAAATTTCAAAAAAATGACCAAATTTATGCTTTAACATAAATAGTGAATCGATAATTGACCTAAAATTTAATTTTAATAGTTGAAAAAAAAATTATTTATCAATTATTGTGTAGGTTTAAAAATTATTGTGTAAATTTAAAAATTTAAACTAATGAATAAAATTTAAAATTTTTTATTTAATTTGTTAGTATCCATTATTATCAATTTAATTTGTTAGTATCCGTTAAAATTAGGAGACTGTCAGCCTCTTTACCATTCTATCAGGGACTATTATGAAGGGATACTAACAAATTAACGGATACTATTTAACAAATTAACCTAATTTTAACGGATACTAACAAATTAAATTGATACTTTTTTTAGAAATATATATATAACCTAATTATTAAATTTTAAAAGTTTTTCAACCTATAAAATAATTTTTTTACATTTTTTTAAATTTTTAAAAATTATAAAATTAAGTGATATAAATTT
>CATIWK010242114.1:0-10649 GCA_949634005.1 Mallotus japonicus
GATCAGGAGCATTCCAATCATGATCCCAAGCAATTTAGACTTGTTAGCAAATATTTCCAAGTGTACGGTTCGCGACAAGTAGTAAAGATGAGTATGAGTATCGTTCCCACGAGGAGATTGATACTAAGTACTAGCCCTACTTGTATTTTCACAACCTAACAGTATTAAAGCAATAAAAATGAAACAATAAAAATAACTAGCGATAATAAAATTCTAAATCTGAAATATTACCTTAAAATTCAATAACTTACGATTTGCTTCACCAGTCATTACTTGAATTACAAAATTGATTCACAATTCAATTCATTAGTACAGTCAAGGGTAAACCACTCAAATCACTTAAAGTCTCTTTCGAGATCATTTAAGCATACCAAAGGTAATTACAACCTATTCTCATGGTCACATTAATTAACTAAACACTACAAGAAAATTGGGCTTTAGCGAACGACATCTAAAAAGGCTGCAATAAAGATACTTATAATGACCTTTTTTTAAATGGTCGAATTAATATGAAAAGGTAACCATATTTTATGACCATAATAAAATTTGGTCCTTATAAATAATTAAGTTCGATTGCAGAAAATCTCCTTTGGCTGTTTTTAAAAAATTTTAGGGCTTATATTCCCTCCATTCTTAAAAGAAAATATATGATAAGAAATATAAACTAAAAAGGACTAAAAACAAGCGAGTCTTGTTCAAGTAAAACAAGGGAAATGTAACAGCCCCAGTCCACCAGCTTAAGATATTATCCGCTTTGCCCGCACAAGCCCAGCCCCAACTGGAAAGCCCAGAGCGCACGGTTTTATGGGCTATAACCCAAAACGCGTCTCAGTGGGGTGGGCCCATCAACCACACCTTCCCCTGTAGATACTGTTTGCTTTGCCTGGAGGCTCCAACCTACCACAGGCGCACGGTTTTCATACGCGTCTTAAGGGAGAAGGTAGCCACACCCCTTATAAGGAGTGCTTCGTTCTCCTTTCCAACCGATGTAGGATATCACAATCCACCCCCCCTTAAAGGGCCCAGCGTCCACGTTGGCATAACGATTCGGGCCCAGGCTCTGATACCACTGTAATAACCCCAGTCCACTCGCTTAAGATATTGTCTGCTTTGCCCACACAGGCCCAGCCCCAACTCGAAAGCCCGGAGCGTACTGTTTTATGGGCTACAACCCAAAACGTGTCTCAGTGGGGTGGGTCCATCAACCACACCTTCCCTTGCAGATACTGTCCGCTTTGCCTGGAGGCTCTAACCTACCACAGGCGCACAATTTTCATATGCGTCTTAAGGGAGAAGGTATCCACACCCCTTATAAGGAGTGCTTCGTTCTCCTTCCCAACTGATGTGGGATATCACAGGAAACTCTAAACGTCTCACCTTCTCTCTCCCTCACTATCATCCCTTAAACCATCCTAAACTTCACCTCTCTTAAAATGCAATTGAAGAAGATATATGATGGTTAGTGAGATTAGATTTTTTTAATCAATTGTTCAAAGTGGAAATCCTCTATTAAAAGAGAAGCAAAATTGGAAATCTGTGAAAATAAAGAAAGCAGGAGGATGAACGATAAGTAGCTTTCATGGCATGGAAGCTGCAAATGCAAATAGGCTTCTGGGTTTTTAATTTGGTGAGTCCAAAGTTATACGCTCTTGTCTGTCTCGCTTGTTTCATTAACTGTAAATATTTAATTTGTTTTTATTCATTTTATATTACATTTTTTCTCATTCTTTGTCTTTTTCATTACCTTTTTTTTGTCCCTGATGAGTGTGAGAAATATGTTATTTTGACCACTCAATAGGTTAGAATTAGGAGTTGTTTAGATGCATTGTTAGTCTTTTATGTAGATTTTTTTAAATAATAGTAATTTGTTACATTTTGTAGTTTTTGGTAATTTTGAGTGTTTTAGTTTACTTTTAGTTATTTTTAATGATGTAAGATAAAGAAGAGAACAATGAAAGGGTAATGCATGAAGCTACCAATGGAGCATGAGTGTTTGTTGGAGCATTTAAGTCAAAATCAAGCATTTTTAAGGCTAGACAAGGCATATGGTCGTGCATATAATTGCACACAGCCGTGCCTGATCAATGGATGGACACATAGCCATGCGCACCCTAGCATATAACCTTGCCTTCTTCGAGGAGATTGATGAGAAGACTAGGTGCACGACCGTGTGCCTGGGTGAGCACAACCGTGCGCTTGATAACAAGCTTTCAAATTTAAAATTCATTTGTTCCTGATTTTTTAGGGATTTCAAGATTGAAAGAAGAGCAACTTAAGAGTGTGCTAGAGGCTAGGTTTTAGAGAGAAAGCCACCATAATAAAACAAGAATAATTTTTCTTTAACATTTTTGCTAAGAATCAAAGCTAGATTATTCTAGTTCTTTTCATCGATTGATTGAGAGAGTTGTTTGTTGGTGAAGGTTAAGAACTCAAGGCCTTCTATTTCAGCTTGTTTAACCAAAGAAGGGGTTTTCCTATCTCATTTCTATTGTTAATTTTCATTTTTATTCAAGTAATAATAATTGGATTTCTTCTTCTTCATTTATCTTCTTTTCTTCTAATCAATATGTATGGCCAGATTGTTAGTTAGGGTTCTTATTTTGATTCAACCATGTAGTTAATGGAATTAGATCTAAGTCATTAAATAAAGTTCATTGGTTATTGTTGTGTTTAATGTCATCATAGGATTGATCACCCTTTGATTGAATGTAGACAATGGAACTTGATTGAGAGTTAGGTTGCATTAATATGAAACAATAACCTATTAATTATTTATTTAGTTGAGAGGCATGTAGACAATTAATATTGTTTAAGAGTTGAGCTTAAAGTTGAATATGATGAACACTTAATTAGTGAGAACTGTAAAATTAAGCACCACTTCTATTCAACTAATTGTGGATTTTTCTGAGAGGAAAATTTATGATTTTAAAGATGATTACAAAATGAACTAAGTTTAAATTTGACTTAGAGACTTAATTGATCTTTAGGAAGGTTGAATTGAAAATAAAAATCCTATTTTTTAAATTGATTGTTAATTTAATTTAGGATTTATTTATTAGTTTAATTTGAAATTAAAAAAAATAATTTCAGTGTTTAAACAAATAAACACTTTGAGTACTACAATAATCAAGTTTCAATCTTTGTGGGATGATCTTATTTTACTACTTGCACGATTCTATATGCTTGCGGATTTTGCACATTAGTCCCTTCGATTTTTTATTTTTTATTTTTATTTTTTATGCTAAAAATATTCTGGCTTTGTTCTGTTTATGTATGCTGTTCATTTTTTTTTTGTTAACGTGTGTCTGTATTCTTCTTTACGAATCTGCATTGTTGTATTATGTTTTAAGTACTACTACAAACTGGCATTTATATTGTGACATAGAAGCTTTATGTAAAAACTTCTTTTTAAGGGTTTGTACTATGACACACTCCATTTATTTGATTGTTCAATGAAAGTATCTTAAGATTTTACTTTTCCTTTATTTTTTTATTACTGTTATTTATGTTGCAATCTCGATCACTTCACTAAAACTTCAATTAATGATACTTTAGACTAATTTACAAATTTGAGCTTGGCGGTCAAATCATTCAATATTATCTTTGAATTTTCAAGTTCATAATTGAACTTAAGATACTATAGTTTAAGTATTTGAGTATTTGAGTGGTTGATCTTGGCATATGTCAAATGTTTTTAGGTTCATCAAACATTTTTTAGCTTTCATTGGCATGCATCAAGTAGCTCTCTCTTTTATATATATATATATATAATAGCTATCGTTGGAAGAATAGAAGTAGTTGCAGTTACTCTTTGTTCCTTTACCTTGCTATTGGTTTTATTCATATTATTATATTATTGTAGTTTTCTATTTTGAATTATGACTAGAATACTATTATTGATGTGGAGATATTCATTACCATGGTAAATAATTGAGGGAGGTAGCTGTGCCTCTTGGTAAATAATTGAGGATATTCATTACTATTTTTAAAGTTGGATCTATTGCTTCTTCTAATGGAATTCTTAATTTCAAATTCGGATATGTTCTCTTCATTTTTTCACTATATTTTACACTTAGATAGGCTTTCAATTCCTTTTTTTCTTAATTGTTTTGAGCCAAAAACAAAAATGGGAGTTGATTTGAGGCAAGTGGTTGCTAGCAAACTCACACACATTATGTTTATGATGCTTGTTAACATGATCAAAAGAGATCATTTTGATTCTATTGAAGTATGTTCTTCCCTATATTTTATAGCCATTCTTGTTTATATTCATTTCTATTTCTTTCTCGATGTGTGCTTAGATCTTTAAATTCCCTCTTCTTTCTACTATTTGCTTCAATTTACACTTTCATTCTTTTGGAATTTTTAATATTCTTGGACTATAAGATCCACTTGTCCTTGTTTCATGTTATGTGATTTTTATCCTGTTCCTTCTCAATTTTTTTTCTTTCCATAATCTCATCGGTTTGATTTACTTATGTATTTTTCCAAGATATTTGTGCTCAATTAACTGTTATATTAATTTCCTTCTGAAAAGTCAGGAACTTGCTAAGCGGGTCAAATTGTATACCCTAGTCTCTAGGACTTAGTATAGAGTAAGAAGGGTGTCGAACACTCGGGAATTTAGAGAAATTTTGTATTAATCGGTTAGATACTTAGATGGATAGGCAAATTAGTATCAAATAAGAAAAGTTAAAACAACAAATAAAGAAATCTAATTTACTAACTAATTACTAAGGAAACTATACCAATTAAAAGAGTTTAAACAGAATATATGCATATGAGAAATTACAACTCAGAATCAAATAAGAACTTTAAGCATAAATATTATACAATGTATGATTGGAAATTAGTTTATAGTCTTCAAAAGCAACTGTCATTGTCAATCAAAGGTATCTCCTCCTAGTGTACTATCGTATCATTGTAGAGATAGGAAAAAACCAAATAGATAACATACTAATTCTTTTTCCCTTAAGACGAAATCCTTGTGTCCAAGCAATCTACAATACTTAAGGAACTTCAATCACTTTCCACCAAATTATCCCAACTGTCGTTGTGAATAATTTGATTAACACGTTATATATGATGGCCAAACACACATAACTCCATTTACTCTAATTGAAATTAAATCATAAGCAAGGTAAGATAGAAATATTGTTCTTAATATTAATTCATCATTGCAATTCTCATACAAAGACTTAGCCTAGATACATGGTTAAAGAACAACAAGAGAAAATCAAACACAAAATAGGAAAATTGAGAAAAAGAGAAAAGATTAAATGTATAAAACCCTTTTTCTAAGTCTTGTAAAGGATGCTTGATGTAGAATGTTCTCTTGTTCTTGGCCTTGTCTCTTTCAAATATTTCTTCAAAGACTTTTACTCTTACAATGATGACTCCTAATACAAACTAAAATAATAATAATAATTGTTATTGTCTTCTGACTAAAATCATCTATTTATAGACCTCATAGGAAGTTAGAAATGACTAGAATTCGTTTATAGTTGAAAAGGCACCACATGACATGAAAAGTCACCATCCTGTGCAGATATAGCAACGTCAAGGGCATTTTTATCCATTTAAATGATGTTATCTCTCGAAAGTGTCTTCATGAAAGTTGTAGATCATTGTGTTATCTTTCCAATGCAGCTTGAATCACCTAATTTGGATGTCTGTAGAAGAAGTTATCGCCAAAATACGAAAATTGCTCAAGCTAGAAAATTGCAGCTTTTTGTCTAGACATTACTGTGCCGACTCGTCCCAAGGTGACGACTCGGCACCATTCTCAAAGGTTCAAGCTTGACTTCTCATGCTTCCTAACTTGTTCTAATCAATTCCAAATCTCTTCCAAACATGATTTTGAGCCTAAAAGCATATATAAAACACAAAATCAACATAAGGACTAAAGAAATAAAAATAACACTTGAATTAGCAAATAAACACGCAAACATAACAAAATAAAATAAAATTAAAGCTTAAATGACCCTAAAGAACTATGCATATTTGCATTATATCACTTCCTAACATAGATCAACTTATTGATTCTACTATAGGTCACGAACTCTATAGCTTTATTGACGCTTCTACCGAATATCATCATATCCCAATGTGCAAGGAGGATCAAGAAAAAATAGCCTTTATCATAAACAGAGGCATATATTGCTATTAGGTCATGCCCTTTGGCCTGTAGAATGCTGGAGCCACTTACCAAAGGCTTATGAACATGATTTTTAAAGACATGATAGGAAAATCTATGGAAGGCTATGTTGACGACATGATCATCAAGAGTTTAAAAGCTGAAGACCATGCTAGAGATCTCAATGAAGCATTCAACATGCTTTTGAAACATGGGATGAAATTAAACCCGGAGAAATATGTCTTCGGTGTGCAGGGAGGTAAATTCTTGGGCTTTATAGTGTCACAAAGGGGCTTAGAAGAAAATCCGGAGAAGATTCAGGCTATCATTAACATGACACCCCCAAAAACCATCAATGAAGTTCAAAAGCTAAATGGCAAAGTTATAGCCTTGGGAAGATTCATTAGTTGTTTCGCCAAAAAATGCATGCCTTTCTTCCAGATGCTCAAAGATTTGAAAAGCTTCAACTGGACAAATGAATGTCAACAGGCTTTTGACGACCTGAAGAAGTTCCTGAGCTCCCTACCTTTACTAAGTCAACCTAATCAAGGTGAAATCTTATACCTGTATCTATATGCTACTAATGATACTATTGCCTCGGTGTTGGTGAGGGAGGAAGGTAATGAGCAAATGCCTATTTACTATGTCTTCAAAGTATTAAGAGGTGCTGAACAACGGTACCCAGTCATTGAGAAGATAGCCTATGCTGTCATGATTTCAGCAGTAAGGCTCAGACCTTACTTTCAGGCATACATAATCGTTGTTCGGTCAAATGTGCCCTTACAGAAAGTATTGCAAAAAGCGGAGACTTCTGGAAGACTTTTGGAATGGGAAATCAGACTTGGAGAATTTGAAATTCGATATGAGCCTAAGAAAGCAATGAAGGCTCAGGTCCTAGCTGATTTTGTAGCAGAAATGTCAGACTTACAGAAAGAGGACCTCAAGCAGCAGGTTGTAAGTAAAAGGGAGTGGAAGCTTTATGTTGATGGGGTTGTAGGTGTAAAAGGAGTTGGCGCAGGCATCATTTTCTAAGGCCCAGAACGAATAAAGATTGAGTACATGGTACGTTTAAATTTTCTAGCCATAAACAATACTGCAGAATATGAAGCTCTTATTGCAGCTCTGTCTATAGCCAAAGAAGTACGTGTTGAACATCTGGTTATACACTCAGACTCTCAGCTTGTGGCTAATCATATAAAAGGCAACTTCACTGCTAAAGAAACGCAGATGATAAAATACTTAACGAAAGTTAAACAGTTACTGCAGGAAATAGAAAATGATGCAAGTGAATGGACCTTGGAACAAATACCCAAGGCTAACAATATGGAAGCAGACACTTTGGCTAAAATTACGGCCTTAGATGCACAACCTCCCAGAGGTGTTCTCAAAGAAATCCTGTAGCACCCAAGTATGGAAGAACAATCGGCTCTTGCGGTAGACATTGGAGATAACTGAATGACTCTAATAATCAAATACATATCTGAAGGTATTCTCCCTATGGAAGATAGGGAAGCTAAAAGAATCATTCATAAATCCACGAACTACTCTTTCATTGATAACATCTTATATAAAAGATCTTTTAACCAACCATGGTTGAGATGTGTCTCTACAGATATAGGCACCTACGTGTTGACTGAAATACATCAAGGCATCTGCGGAGCCCATGAAGCTGCAGATTCTTTGGTGAGAAAAGCAGCCTTACAAGGGTACTTTTGGCCTATAATGCTAAAGGATGCCAAAGATCTGGTCAAAAGGTGTACCAAGTGCTAAAGCTACAGTAGGGTTATACATCAACCTGCAGCACACTAAAAACTAATAGGCAGTGCCTGGCCTTTCGCACAATGGGGTATGGACATTTTAGGTCCTTTCCCAATAGCCACAGGTCAAAGGAAATTCCTGGTGGTATCTATAGATCATTTCACCAAATGGGTGGAAGCTGAGCCTTTAGCCACCATCACACCAGGTAAAATCAAAGACTTTTTTCATAAAATTATAATCTACAGGTTTGGGATACCTCATTTATTAATCACCGACAATGGAAAACAATTTGATTTTGAGGACTTCAAAGGTTTTTGTGATGATCTTAATATTGAATTACATTTTTCTTCTGTAGCCCATCCATAAACCAATGGAATGCAGAAGTTACTAACCGTACCATCCTTCAAGGCCTCAAGAAAAGGCTCGATCAAGCCAAAGGCCTATGGGCAGACGAGCTATACAGTGTTTTATGGGCATACAGAACCACACCACGCTCTTCTACAGGAGAAACACCTTTCTCACTGACTTATGGAACTGAAACAGTCATACCTGTGGAGTTAAAAGTCCCAAGCTATCGAGTCACGAACTTTTACGAGCTGCAAAATGAAGAAGCTCTGAAAGTAAATCTAGATCTTCTCGAAGCTAAGCGAGAGCAAGCAGTAGTTCGAGCGGCAGCCTATAGATAGAAAATGGCTAAGTACCATAATCAGAAGGTCAAGAAAAGAAGCTTTTCTGAAGGGGACCTGGTGATGAGGAAAACATAAATCACCAAAGGAGACTCAGGCATTGGAAAGTTGGGAGCCAATTGGGAAGGTACCTACAAAGTTATTAAAATCATAGGGCCAGGCACCTATAAGCTGCAGACTATGGAAGGCAGAAATTTGCCTAGAACGTGGAATGTAAAAAATCTTAAAAGGTTCTTTCCATAAGCTATCTTTACAGTGGTTTTAATTTTCATGTTTTCTTGTTGGTTGGTGAGAGCAACCTTTGTTATTTTAATCCCCTAAAAAAGTTGATGGAACCTTATGAATGTTTTTTAATTCCCTAAAAGAGACATCTTGTCCTGATGTAAATACATTTTTTATTAAATGAAAGTATCTACCTTTCTTCTTCAATTATTACTGAGAGTATCTACCTTTCATCTTTAATTATCATTGAAAGTATCTACCTTTCATCTTCAATTATTAATAAAAGTATCTATCTTTCAGCCTTAAATCATTGGCATCATGAAAGCATATATTCTTTTATCCTCTTGGTCTGAACAGCTCAAGGTAAAAGTACACCCTTATATGATACGTGGTGGAAGCAACTTTACCGCCACAGGTAATTGCCTGTGAGTATTTAGGCCCCTTATGCGCACATGCGAAGGCCGCCATGGGTATCTTCCCCATAAGATTCAAATTTATTATAAAACGAGTTGAGGCAAATGATATGCCTACTACCAGACCACATAACATAAATATACTTGCAGTTGCAGAAATAAAATTGCACACAGGTTATAAACCTTAGATAAAAACATAATATTTAAGAGTTAGCAGGTGCATAGCACCAATCAAAAACATCCTCAAATAAAAAGTAACGGTAAAAGTGAAAACCACAAATATTGCTCATAACTTCAAGAAAAATAAAATCACTCGGCAGGGTTGTTGCCTGAGTCTGCATCCACAATCTCTTTGCTTCAGCAGCTTCAGGTTCATCATTTCCTACAAGCTCAACATCATCTATGAAGCTAAAATCATTATTAAGAAAATGCTTCTTGCATTCAGTAATAATTCTGGCTTTCTGATCCTCTGACGTTCCCAAAAGATACTCGGTTACAGCATTCTCCTATTGTTTGGCCTGGTTCAGTTCGTGAATCAAAGCAGCCTCTTTCCCTTCAAGAGTTACAACCTTTTTGACAGTAGTCGATAGGTCATCCTCCAATTTCTCGATCCTCTTCTACAGGTTGATCTCAATCTTTAAAGCTTTTTCTATCTTCTTCTCCATTTCTGATTTGCGCAAATGCATATCAGTGGTCAAAGTACCAATTTCATTCCTGTACACCTGTGTCCTTTCGGCAAACAGGGTCATGGAATTCAGCACCTGCAAGTTAAGATTTTAGTCCAAATGGTAAAAAAACAACAACCACGGGACATTCACAACAAAAATCAATAGGTATTTCGTTACCTATAGAAGCTGGCTCCTTCCCTGGTTAATCAATTCTAGGTGTTGCATAATAGACAACTCGGACCGATCCTGGGGAAGTAATGTGAAAGTCGAGAGCACACCAGCCACAGGTGACATACAGACAAAAGCTTTTTGCCCATATTGCTTATGCAAAGAAGCATGTACCCTGGCAGCAAAAATGGCTTTGGTAGGCATTGTCTTCTCATAACCTTCAGTAACCTCTAACTTCAGCTTTTTGGAGGCGGTCACATCCAACGTCAGATCCTCTATAGTAAAAGAGGTCACATCTGGAGGACTGGTTACAACTCCTCGCTTCTCAGAAATAGTTTTCTCAGACTCCTGTGGATTTTTGGCAGTTGAGGCAACACCTAAAGCCTTTCACTTCCTCAGCATCTCGTTAATTTTCTTGTAATCCATATCTGCGGATAAAACACCTGATGAATATAAAAAACTTAGACACTTCTTCAAAATAAACAACAAAGAAGAAGTAAAATACCATCATCAGTTTGGCGGCTTTTCTTTTTTCCTTTCAAAAGATCCACCACTGTCCCAAGAGGAATTTTTTCCTCAATAAGAGCACAAGCATCTA
>CATIWK010242126.1:0-19162 GCA_949634005.1 Mallotus japonicus
AAGCATTCAATTAAAGCTCTCAAAAATTCTCTTTAAATTCTTTTTGTATTTGATTAACTCTTGTGAGAGTTTGGTGAGTGTTAGAATAGATATTCTTATTCTTCTATTTTCTGGGTTTAGAAAACGGGAAGTGATTCTAAAGGAATTGGTTTAAGTGTTTAGCCATTAAAACACTTGGGAATTGGTTTTAGAGTAAGCCTAGAAACTCTTGTTTGTAAGGTTGTAAGAGTGAGCCTTAAACTCTTGTGTAATCTCAATCTTGTGAATAAGATTGTGGGTGATTAAAAATCCTAACTTGGGGAAAAGTTAGGTGGAGACGTAGGATTGTTGAGAATCCAAACTCCTTAAATCATTGTGTTCATCATTCTTCCTTCTCAACATTCTTTTTAATTCGATTTAATTTCAATTTTAATTCAATTGTCTTATTCACCCCCCTCTAAGGCACTTTCATTTGGTATTAGAGCATGAATTCTAGGTGCTTTATTGCTAGAATACAAGATCATGGGGAGTGAATCTCAAAAGATCTCTTCTCTTAGACCATTCTTTGATGGTAATGATTATCCATATTGGAAGTTCAAAATGGAGCTTTATCTAGATTGTGATTCTATCAAACTTTGGGACATTGTTCGAAAAGGTTGGGAACCACCCAAAGCTACAATTGATGGTATGATAACTGAAATTGCAAGAGATGATTGGAATGCCATTCAACAAAAAGGGAATCATAAAAATAAAAAGGTTATGATCACTCTAGTCTCTTCTATGTCAAGAGAAGAAGGAGGCAAGCTTCAACATTGCACTTCGGCCAAGGAAATGTGTGAAACCTTGGAAAATCATTATGAAGGAAATGTTCAACTAAGAAGCAAAAATGTTCAACTCCATATGTATGAGTGTGAACTCTTCAAGATGAAGCCTCAATAATCAATCACCGAAATGAAAAATCGCATCAATGCTCTTGTTACCACCCTCAAGAAACTTCGTAAACATTTCACCAAGAAAGAAGTAAATAATAAGATTCTAAGAATCCTACCTAAGAAGGATTGGGAATCTTGAGTTACTTCAATTGAGGAAGCTTATGACCTTGCCACTCTTTCAATCGATGTGCTTATTAATAAGCTTCTCACCCATGAGCTTATAATGAAGCAAAGAGGTGAAGAGCAAAAAGTGAAGGAAGAAAAGAAAAAGAGCATTTCTCTAAAAGCTTCACAAGAAGATAGTGAAGAAGAAAACATTGAAGACTCTAGTGATGAAGATGGTGAAATTGTCATGCTCACTAGGAACTTCAATAAATTCTTAAGAAAGAAAAATTCCTCAAGAACAAGAGACTTCAACAACAAGTATGAAGGGGACAACAAGAATAGAACTAAAGAAGTTACTTGCTATGAATGCAAGAAACAGGGTCACATCCGAATTGAGTACCCCAAACTTAAATTCAAGAACAAAGGAGCAAAGGATAAGAAGAAGGCCTTCAAAGCTACTTGGGATGATTCTTTCGAATCCAAAAAGGAAGAAGAACAACAAGAAGTAGCTAACCTTTGCTTCATGGCTCTTGAAAATAAAAATGAGGTACCATCCATTTCTAACTCCTCTTATGATGATTATGAGTTTTATGATAATGATGATGAGAAGAACTCTATGGCTAACAAACTTATGCTTAAATGCAAAAGCTTACTTTCTAAGAAGAAGCATTATAAGCATGAGTTAGCTAGCTTAACCAAGGAATTTAAAATTTTGAAAAATGAATTTTCTAATCTTGTTAAATCAAATGATAAAATTGTTTATGATTTAAAAAATTTAAATTTCTTGGAAGACTAACTCAAGAAAGCAAATGATGAAAATCAAAGGCTTTCTAAAAAGGTCTTAGATTTAAAGAATTCCATTGATAAACTCATGAAGGAAAAATAAACTTTGATTAGTATTCTTGACTCTCAAAAACTCCATGGAGATACTCATGGAATTGGATAAAAAAATGGAATGTCTTTTACATCATCATCACAAATTAATTTTGTGAAAACATCACATGACTCCACATCTACCTCCAAATCAAATGAGACTCAAGCTTTCAAAGCTAACAAGTCTTATGTATCAAATGATAAAGGAAAGTCTAATAAGACTCAACCTTCATTGATACAATGAGGTAAGGCTCAAACTAGAGCACCACAACCCAAGCATGCTTATATGTACACTAGACACAATCATAATATGCATGCTATACAACACAATACATATAAACATATTTCATAAACCTATCAAAATACGCATTGTCATTGTCAATGTATGTCTCACACTATGACTTAAAAGAGTTATGGGAAGCATTCACTACCACAAAACACAAGGCATATTTCACATACTAGGAAAGCATATCATCCTAGGAGAAATAAATTTGCCAATGTTGAGTGTTTTTATTGCATGACTAAAGGTCACTCTAGCAATGTATGCTTCTATAGGAAACTACTTTTGCAATTGCTACCTTCGGACTACTTTGAGACTAACAAACTTAAATCAATTAAGGTTTGGGTTCAAAAGAATGTTTAAATAATGTCTTGTAGGTGTGCTTGAAGTCCACAAGAACAAAAAGTAAATAATATCTTGATAATGGACGTTTAAGACATATGACGGGAGACAAAGAGCAATTCAACAAGTTTGATGTTAAGGATGGAGGACATGTTACCTTCGGGGACAATACAAAAGAAAAGATTATTGACATTGGAGAAATCGGTAATTCTCAATCCTTATCTATACATCATGTATTGCTTGTTGATGGTCTTAAACATAATTTGCTAAGTATAAGTCAATTATGTGATATGGGAAATAGAGTCACTTTCTATCCTAAGAATTGCTTTGTTAGTAGTCTTGATGAAGACAAAGTAATTTTTAGTGGTGAAAGAGTAGATAATGTCTATGTTATTGATTTAAATAAAATTGATAATAAGGATATTAAATGCTTGATATCTATTTCTCATGACACATGGACATGGCATAGAAGGTTAGGACATGCAAATTTTGGGCTGTTAAATGATCTTTGTAAACATGAACTTGTGATTGGTTTACCGAAACTTGAATTCACCAAGGATAAACCTTGTGATTCTTGTCAAAAGGGAAAACAATCCAAGTTCTCATTTAAGCTCAAAAATATTGTGTCAACCTCTAGACCACTTGAACTTATACATATGGATTTGTTTGGTCCAACTAGAGTTGCTAGTCTCAGTAGAATGCACTATGCATATGTATTGGTTGATGACTACTCTAGATACACTTGGGTGTATTTTCTTACTCATAAGAATGATGCTTTTAATGTTTTTGAAAAGTTTGCAAAAAGAGTTCAAAAAGAAAAAGGTTTTTGTATTTATTCTATTAGAAGTGATCATGGAACCGAATTTGAAAATGAATTTTTCAAAACCTATTGTAATGAAAATGGTATTTCACATACATTTTCGTCTCTTAGAACTCCTCAACAAAATGGGGTAGTTGAAAGGAAAAATCGAACTCTAGTGGAAATAGCTAGAACAATGTTGCATGAGTATAATTTATCTCTATACTTTTAGGCGGAAGCCGTTAACACTTCTTGTTACATTTCAAATAGAGTTTTCAAAAGACCTATTTTAAATAAAACATCTTATAAGCTTTGGAACAATAGAAAATCCAAAATCTCATATCTAAGAGTATTCGAATGCAAGTGCTTTATATTAAACACCAAGGATAATCTTGGGAAATTTGACTCTAAAGCCGATGAAGGAATTTTCCTAGGCTATGCCACCTCTATTAAAGCTTATAGAGTCTTTAACAAAAGAACCCTTATAGTAGAAGTGTCCATGCATGTCGTATTTAATGAATCCAACTCACTTAATCCTAGAAAGGATATTTGTAGTGTTGATGATGATACAGGTGATCTTGTGGAAGAAAAGACTCAAGAAGAAAACTCTAGCAAACCTTTGGAACTTGAAGATCCTAGAAAGGAGGAAGATGAGGAAGTACCTCAACCTACCTTGAAGGATGATCTTCCAAAGGATTGGTAATTCAAGAAAGCACATCCTCAAGACCTCATTATAGATGACACTACAAAAGGGGTAACTACTCGTTCCAAACTTAAGTCAATTGTTAATTTAGCCTTCATTTCTCAAATTGAACAAAAAAATGTTGATGATACTTTGAATGATGAATTTTAGGTACCACCACCAAACTCAACAAGAATGAGAATGACAAACTGGTTGATGAAAAGCAATTTAAAGGTATGATCGGATCCCTTCTTTATTTAACTACTAGTAAACCTGATATCATATTTGCTACTTGCTTGTGTGCTAGATTTCAATCTAGTCCTAGAGAGTCTCATTTGAATGTAATCAAAAGAATTTTCAAATATTTAAGTGGAAGTTTGCATTTAGGACTTTGGTATCCTAGGAGTTCTTCTTTTGACTTAATTAGTTATTCGGATGCAGACTTCGCCGGTAGTTTACTAGATAGAAAGAGCACTTCCGGAACTTGTCAAATTTTAGGATAATGTTTAGTTTCTTGGTTTAGTAAGAAATAAGTTTCGGTTGCCTTGTCTACTGCTAAAGAAGAATACATTGCTACAAGTTTATGTTGTTCATAAGTTTTGTGGCAAAAACAACAATTATTTGACTATAGCATTCACATTGATCACATTCCTATAAAATGTGACAATACAAGTGCTATCAACCTTAGCAATAATCTCATTCAGCATTCAAGAACATAACATATACATATTAGACATCATTTTTTGCGTGATCATGTGCAATTAGGTGATATTTGTCTTGAATTTGTTGATACAAATCATCAATTAGCTGATATCTTTACCAAACCTCTCTGTGAAGAGAGATTGAATTTTATCAAGCATGAGTTAGGCATGATTGATGGTTCTAGTTTGTCTTAATTGTTTGTTTAAATTAGTGAATTGATGGTTGGACTTGTTTTCATGTGAAATCATGTTGTGCTCATCAGTTACTTTTGTTTATTTCATGATTTATTTCTAGCATGATTAATGATTGTTTTTTATTTTGATCTTAATTGATATTTAAAACTAAAGTTTTTTTTTTCATTGTCATGCATTTATATATATATATGTTATAGGTATATTTCTCTTTCAAACTTACTTAATTTTTATTTACAATAATTAATTATTGAATTAAAATTCAATTAATTAATTATTTTATTGCAATATTTTTATTTATTATTTTTTTAAAATTTATCTTCAAAAATTTAAATTCAAATTTATAACTCCTTCTTTGAAAATTTTTAAATACAATTAAATTCAGATTTAATGTGCATTAATTCGCAAGGACTTAACTGCACTAAATTCTGGACTTAATTGCAAGCTTTTTCATTGTTTAGGGGTATATCTGGGATTTGGTCCCACCCGGGACTCAAGTCTGCATTTCTTGTTGAAAGAGGTAGAACAAATCCCAGTCTGAGATCCCGATCGGGACCAGCGCATATCCCGACCGGGATTTGCATCCTGACAGCATAGGGAATGCACACTTTTTGCACCTCTTTGACTCCCAATCAAATCAGGAATGATTTTTTAGGTTCCTATTTGATTCAAATTCGAATTTTGAATAATTATTAACCCTATTTTTTCATTTATAAATACTTCTATCTTCCACTCTTCTTTCCTCACAATTTTATTACTCTTTTTCTCTATAATTTTCTTCTCATCTTTAGCTCTTTCTTAGAAATTTTTTTTGCTTTAAATGGCTCCTAAGAAAGCTATCAACCTTCCTCCTTCATCATCTCAAGAGTCATCCAAGAAGGACAAACAACCAAGAAGAGCTCATTCTCCATATTCCTACACAAGAGAGGAGTTCAAGAAAAGGATTTCTCAATTTCAAAAGAGAAGCTACATACCTTCAAGATTCATGGATGAACCTACTCTCAAGAAGCTTGGATGCTTTGATGAAGTCAATGAACTTCTTTCAAATGTTGGTTTGTCAAATTTTGCTTTTAATCCTCTCACCTCCTACCAATCTCTTATTGTGGAATTTCTTTCATCTTATATTCTTTGTTCCACAAAATTTGATCAAGATAATCCATATTTTTCTATGCGTTTCAAATTGGGAGGAAGAGATCGCTTCATGACAAGCCAAGAGTTTGATTGTCTCTTTGGTTTCACTCAAGAAGGCCATGTTCAAGTCAAGCCTAATTGGACTGCTTTCAATTTTTGGAAAGAAATCTCTACTCCTCAAGCTCCACAATTCTCCGACTGTCACACAAAAGCCTCCCATCTAAAAAATAAAGCTCTTTGGTATGTTTATCGTTTTCTTACTTACTCCATAAATGGAAGAGCTCTGTCTAATGAAACCCTCTCTCTTGATGACCTTTTTATTCTATATTGCATGGTGCATAAAGAACCTATTCAATTAGGAAGATTTGTGCAATGGAGATTATGGCTAATTAGTGATAGTCACACTGATGCTATTTGTGTTGGTGGTATTGTCACAAAATTAGCTCAATTTTATGAAATTGATCTTGATGCTTTACACCCCACAAAACCTATTCTTCTTGATGAAACCTTCATTAAAAATTCCAAACAATTTACCTCCATCAATGAGAATTGGGTTTAGAAGCATGATATTGGTGTAAGTGAACATATTGATGCTCTTTTCCAAGAGATTGATGAGTTTGAAGAACTAGGAGAAGAGCAAGATCCTCAAATTCCTCCTCAAAGGAAAAGATCAAGGCAAGAAGGTACTTCTCAAGGAACTCAAGCTTTTGGAGATGAACCACCATGGTTGGACAAATGTTTGACCATATGAGCTTAATGGAAAGGAATTTCAATGAGCGCTTTGATCAAGTGGATGCAAGCATTGCTCACCTTCAACATGATGTCCACTATCTCTATAAGCAACAAGGCTATTCTTGCTCATATGTGCCCCCTACTTATCCTTCTCCTCCTACTCATCCTTCTCCTCCTCCTCATCAAGGCTAGCTTCTTTTTATATCCTTTTCTTTGTTTGTTCGTCAGTTTATGTTTGGTTTATTTTCAGTTTATTTTCGGTTTTTGCTATTGTGAGCTGTTAGTTTGTTTTTAAATTCTATTTTATGTCTAGTTTATTTTCTGTTGCTTTTAGGTTTATAAGCCAAGGGCTATATGTTGTGTCTTGATTACAATTGATATTTTAAATATCATTGTACTCCTATCCTTTTTATTAATGCAACTTTATTTTTCTTAAATCCAAGTTTATTTTATTTAATTCTTTTTGAATTTTGACAAAGGGGGAGAAATATTTAAGTTTAATTTAATTATTATTTATTTGCTTGTTTTATTTAACACATGCATTGTAAGTACGGCTAGTTTCATATCTATTAATGACCATGTTATCATGTTTTTTAATAATTGTGATATTAAGCCTTGTTTTGCTTACTTGCATATTTTTATATAAAAAAAATTAAAAACTTTCATATTTTCATTTTTTTAGTTCTTGTTCTTTTATATGCTACATGTACTCTTTTGTGATGCATTAAAGACCTTGATTGTTTTAAATTTATATTTCTTATTATGTCTAAAAAGGGGAGAAATAAAGAAATATATTCTTCAATTGGTATCTTTTTTATTTATTATATTAATTTCTTTCTTATTTGAATTCCTTACCCCTCAAATTTTTTTTTATTATATGCATGAATTAAGGGGGAGCAAAAATCATATTCTTAGAAGGAATTCAAATCATCACACACTTCACTTTATATTATCTTTCTCAAACTCAAAATAAGTTTGTCAAAATAAAAAAAGGGGAGATTGTTGACCTTAGCAATAATCTATCCTGATTTTGATCTTAACAAACTTAATTTTGAGCATTTAATATGTTTTGTTTAAGTGTGTATAAGATAGGACTCAATTGGAAGTGAAAATGGTGAAGAAATATCACTATGAACAGTGATCATGAGCTTCCTCACGACCGAGATCAAGACAAGGACTAAACTGCTCAAAAAACTTTATAATTCAGCACTGGTCCCTACCAGGACCATGCCAGTCCCGACCGGGACTATCATCAGGCAATAAATTGAAGTTTACTTAGAGCATATCCCGATCCCTGATCCCGACTGGGACTAGGACAGAGACTGCAAATCCCGTACGGGATGATGCAAATCCCGACCAGGATGAAGTTGCACAAGCAAGACCAAATTTCATTAATCTGAAGATCTTTGTCCAGTGCAAATCCCTAGCTTGGTCCCGACCAGGACGATGTCCAGGACCAGCGTAGAATTCAAACTCCAATGGCTATAATGGACATATTTTTTGAATGTCCCAACCGAGACCAGAGTAATTACATCTTAAAAGTCCAAATAACATTCAAATGGTGTTTGAATTTGTTGAAAACAAAATTATTATTTCTACCAGCTATAATTGAATTGCTCAAGTATAAATATAACCTCTGAAGATCATCTAGAGGTAAAGAACTTGATTATTCATTATATACTTCAAGCATTCAATTAAAGCTCTCAAAAATTCTCTTTAAATTCTTTTTGTATTTGATTAACTCTTGTGAGAGTTTGGTGAATGTTAGAATAGATATTCTTATTCTTCTATTTTCTGGGTTTAGAAAACGGGAAGTGAGATTCTATTCTAAAGGAATTGGTTTAAGTGTTTAGCCATTAAAACACTTAGGAATTGGTTTTAGAGTGAGTCTAGAAACTTTTGTTTGTAAGGTTGTAAAAGTGAGCCTTAAACTCTTGTGTAATCTCATTTGTGTGAACAAGATTGTGGGTGATTGAAAATCCTAACTTGGGGATAAATTAGGTGGAGACGTAGGATTATTGAGAATCCGAACTCCTTAAATCATTGTGTTCATCATTCTTTCTTCTCAACATTCTTTTTAATTCGATGTAATTTCGATTTTAATTCAATTGCCTTATTCACCCCCTCTAAGGCACTTTCAATTTATTATTGGCAAAAAGAAAGAAAAGAAAATTCTTAGGTTATAGTGTAAGCTAGTAATGATTTTTGTATCCCCCATAACAAACACTATAACAAATTCATGTTCTTCTTTATCTCATATTTTTTTTCTTATTTTTAATTCATTTACATTATGACTAATAATAAATATATATTTTGTATAATAATGAAAGTGAAAATATATTTGGAAATTATTTTTTTCATTGATTATTTATGTTTACTTTTTCTTATTTATTTATTCATTTTATATGTATTGTTTTTTTATATATGAATATATTCATTTAATAGGGATAAGTACAATTTGGATCTTTATATTGTGCTTTTTGGTAAAATCAATCCTATAATTTTTTTTGGCATTTAAGTACCATGTATTTCATATTTTTTTTTATACTTTAGTACGTTTCTAACTAATATCATCATGATTTTATGAGAAAATATTAATATAATATTAAATTTTAATGATAATTTTATTCTATATATGATTTATGATCAATCTAACTAATTGATTATTTTTAAAAATATTTTAAATTTATTTTAAAAATCATTTTTTATTCATAATTAAATTAAAAATACATCTAGATTTAATTTTTTTGTGAGTTTATTGTAGTTAGTTGAATGATATGTTACTCATTATATGATTTTAGCGTTGAAAATGCATATAATTTTTACATTAAAGTATACATTTTAAACAATATTTGTTAGAAAGATACTAAAGTGTAAAAAAAAATATAAAACACATAGTACTTAAATACTAAAAAAAAAATCACAGAACATGCAAAACCACAAAAATTAAAATTGCACTTATCCCTATTTAATAATAATATTATATTACGAGTCTAATAATAATTGTTTGTGGGAAAAAAATAGTTTATAGAAAAAGAAGAAAAAAAGAAGGTGAAAATAATGTTTGAATCTCACTTATACTATGCATGACAACTATAAAGGGAATGGAAGGGAAGAGAAGGTTTTCTAAAGGAAATGGCAAGGAGAGAAAGAAGAGAAAATAAAAGCTATATAGATTTTGTTATCTTTTATAACATAAAATTAATTATTAAAAGAAAAAATATTTTAAAAAATAAAACATTAAATTATAATGTATTTTAAAGTTAAAATATCTTACACCCCAATTTAAAGTGTAATTAATTTTACTTTTTATAAGGGAAATGAGGGATGAATAATTTCTCTTCAGTTTCCTTTCTCCTCTACTAATTTGTAATAGTCAAATAACATAAAATTTAATTCTCTTTCTATTCTTGGCCCATCCCTTTTTTTTTTTTTTTTTTGAAAAGGCCCTTCCCTTTTATACTGCTCAATCCATGCACACGTTAGAGCCTGGGCGTTAAAGAGCAACGTTTTAGAATGTTGAGGTTGTTTTTGTCCAAAATATAAAAAGTTATATGTGACGTTGGAACAAAAGTTAGGATCATTTTTATTTTTTCTTTTTTGTCTTTTTCTTTTTCCAATTTTTGAGAGTTTCATAAAAATAATTTGATTGGAGGGTTCAATAGCGAAAACAAGTAATATTCAGGGATCGAATGCAAGTTTTGCCTTTTATATATGATATGGTGGTGGTGGATAGGCTCAAATGTGGAGGCTTTCAACACTGGTTGCAGTGGGAAATCTTTGGAAAGCAATTTTATGCTTGCCTAAAAATCAAGTTCGAAATCGATGATGGCTTCTCCCACCTCATCGGAGAAAGGCCAGCATGAGCAGGTTTGTGTTAGCATCATACATATTGCCTTGTCGATGATCGCCTTCTTTGTTTGTTTACTCCTCCTATTCTGCTTCATATATATTCATTTTTTGTTTAAATTTTAATTAATTTGAAACCTCTGATCTTAAGTCTGGTTCTCTCTCTTGTTCAAAATCATCATTTTATGCAAATGGATTTTGTTTATTTCAAAAGTAAAAATTGCTCTTGGGTTTTGAGGATATTCTATTCTATTCAACAACAAGTATGCTGTGGTTCTCGTTTCCTATTTTTATTCATTTGTTTATTTGTTTATTGCAGGTACTGGTAGAGGAGAACTTGTCTTCGAGAACCTTGATACTGAACAGACCGAGACAATTGAATGCCCTTTCCTATCAAATGGTCTCTGCTCCCCAGTTTTAAAAGCTTCCTTTCTTTCATGTTAAACAGATGAATTAGCAACTCTTTTTATGCTTCTGTATTGTAGATTTGTCAGCTATTGGAGCTTTTCCTTGCTTTTGAAGCGGATCCTAAAGTCAAATTGCTTCTTCTCAAGGTCCTGACTTTCTTTTGATTTGATAAATACATATCCACCTCTCAAAGCTTTTCCTTACCTTTATTTTATTTATTTATTTTTTTTGTAGACGTGACATTTAGATTTGTTTGTACAAATGTAAAATGAATTTACTCATCATCACTGACTTTTTCTATGTAGGGAAATGGAAGGGCATTTTGCGCTGGTGGTGATGTTTCTGCTGTTGTTCGTGATATTCGTAGAAGTATGAATGATTGGTTTTTTGTTTTTTATATCAGTAATTTCCCCTGGTCGTCCTCATTCAGAAAACTGATCACTCAAAATCTTGCTTTAGATGGAAGCCTTATCATGCTCCATAATATTTCCCTTAAATTTTCTTATGCTGTTCATTTCCCATTTTCCTTTCTGTTAAACCAATAGCCAGCTTCGATCACAATGATGATTGGTTTTCTCATGGATATGACGGATCTCATATCAAAGATGTAGAGGAAATTAATTGATTTAAAACCTAAAAACCCATTATTATTGTATGCATCAGGCAATTGGAGATTAGGTGCCAAGTTCTTTGGGAAGGAGTTCATTTTAAATTATGTTATGGCGACTTACACCAAACCCCAGGTAGCCCTATCATTTACATAAGTCTATGCTGCTGCTGCTAATAACTTATTTAATGCATTTTATAGTTATCCTGCAGATTTCAATACTTAATGGAATTGTAATGGGAGGCGGTGCTGGAGCTTCAATGCATGGAAGATTCCGTGTTGCAACTGAGAATTCGGTAGTTACCTCTCTTTCATTCAGGATTGAAACTTTCTCCTACCCTGTGTTAGAGATAGATATTAAAACAATTCTTCAGACCTCTCCTAATAGCTTAAATTTTTGAGTTGAATGGTTCTTTCACATAATTCTATGATCAAAAGATATGTAGTTTGATCCTTGGCCACCTCTGTTTTATTAATTAAATATTTCAACACAACGCAAGGTGGCCTGTACTTGTTCATTCTTCAAGTCCAATGGGCATTTGCAAGAGGGGTGTGGTAGATATTTTAAAATCATTCTTAGGCTTCATCTAACAATTTACATTTCTTGGGTCGAATTGGTTATTGGTTTCAAATTCTTCTCTGTAAGTGAAATCTACAATTTATTTATGCTCATTTGTTGATCATGGGAGTGGAAAGTCCAAACAAGTAACTTAATGACATGAACTAGAAGAAGTCTTCACTGCAGCTGAAACTCATATATTGCATGCTTTCTTTTAAAAAGAAAAAGTATATCTAGTTTCCTTTAGCAACATGTGTTTTTTGTGGTTAATTTTGCAGGTCTTTGCAATGCCTGAAACAGCTTTAGGGCTCTTCCCGGATGTAGGTGCCTCTTATTTCTTGTCAAGACTCCCTGGATTTTTTGGTAATGGAACTTGTATCCTTTATTATCCTCTAACATGCTCTTACTTGATATTTAATATGGTATTTGTCAATCTGATTTGGCCACAGATAAAATCCACTAGTGTCTTGATTGATGGACAACTTTAGAGTAGGAGCTCATTTATCGTTGTTCTATGCTTTTCTTTGCAGGAGAATATGTTGGACTCACTGGTACTAGATTGGATGGTGCTGAAATGCTTGCATGTGGCCTTGCAACTCACTTTGTCCCATCAACAGTAGATCCTCCAACTAAAAATATTAAATCAGATACTATGAAGCACACATATTATATTGCTAAGTTCTAAATTTATTTTTGTTAAGATTGTCAGTATGAGTTGTTGGCATGTAGGATATTGACATTAATATGAGGTGAAGATAGGCTGTGGGCTGTGCATGGTATGTAGGTTGAATTTTTTACTTATAGTGACATGAGATCTTAAAAATTAATCTGATTTCACTTCAGAAGTTTATGTTTGATGAAATATTATGATTATACTTGCATTCCATGGATTTCTATATGTGTCAATATGTATCTGGTTGGCACATAGGGAATTGACATAGACATTGAAATTGAATTTACGGTGATGTGTGGTGCTAGCCAACATTAAGATTAGAATTCCTGCATTAGATGTTTAGCTTTATCCTCTTGCTCATGTGATGAATGCTATGCTGTTTATTGATTTTTCTTTTCTTAGATGCTATACAGTTTATTGATTTTTTTTCCTTAGATGTGCTTTACTTGATTAACAGAAGTTGTCTTTGTTGGAAGAAGCATTGCACAAAGTAGATTCAAGTGATCCAGCCACACTTTCATCCATTATTGATGTGTACTGTGAGCAACCGCATTTGAAAGAGCAAAGTGCCTATCATTGGTTAGTGTTTAGTTTAACATTCATTATGGTCTGTGGACCTTTTTTTTTTCCATCCGCTGACGTCGTATATGTATATTTGTTTGGGATTGGCATGTACAATCTGGTTATTTTTCATTCTCAATCAAAGTGATTTATCCCTATTATTACACCATGCCTAGGATTGTTAACTCACAGACATGACCATATATGAAGGGTTTGAACCTCTCTTACACAAAACCAATTGCTTACATGCCACTTTACTCTTCATATTTTATTCCTTGTGGGATTCTTTTCTCATCCTCAAGATTATCCAACACTCCCCTCTAGTGCAATTGGGTTTAAACTGTCTGTCAATTGCCAAAAATGATGGCATCTTTATACATGGGCCTATTCTTTGAGGCCTTAGGTTTAGAAAATGATCTAGTTTCCTTCTCTAAACCAAACTTTATCAACTCCATGGTCCAACATTTAATCCTGTCATGACTATTATACAAAATGTTCACATTAGTCCATACATCTATGCAATTTTCTCTCTTGATAGTGATGATCTGCAAATTCACCTATAAAGATAGAAAATGTTGTTCCTTAAAAATTGTGGTGTTGAGTACTAATGGATTTGTAATTTTAATTAGCTAGACAAAAAATTATGAATTGCAATATATTAAAACTAAAAAGTGCAAGAATTATAACTATGAGATTAATAAAATAGGTAAGAACTTAATTAAATGCTAAGGTGAATTAGAAATTGACTATCGATTGATTGAATCTATTAGGCATTCTTTGTTACCTTACCACACTACTATGATATGTGATTCATTTAACTAATTAATGAAAACTTGTTGAAGATTGATCACCCTGTAGGACCTAAATTTCCCCTTTTGAGGTAGATTAGGCGTGTAATAATTAAGTTCACACCTAAATTAATGATGCAAAGTCAAAAATACCCATTAATCTCATTGGCAATCTTCAAAATTCCATGGCTATTCCTGACACAAAACTTTGGGTTCACCAAATGGAGGAGCTAGTGTGCAAGAAATACATTCATCAATTAAAATTCAATAACCATTACACAAAGCTTACATGGTCGTCGTGTTGTTTGACATGACCAGGCTGTCTCCTTCTGCTGAATAGGCATTTCAAATCTTCCCTTAAGTGCAATGCACCCATGCCATGTTGTGTGACATGGCCAGTGCAGGTGTGCAATGCACTCATGCCATGTTGTGGCCATGTCATTTGACACCTCTGCACTGCCAAACTTGATTTTCTTCGGTTTTTTTAGCTTTAATTCTTACAACTTTTTCGTGAGCTAAGAAGTTTGAAATCAGGGGTAAACGAAGAAGAGAGATCATAAAGAAAAGGAAAGGACACAATATGAGCTCATTGATGCTGAAAAAACTATAAAATAAAGCTAAACCCTAAGCATACTATTGCTCTAAATGTGTGTATATCCTACACATATCAGATAGTCAAATCACCATACCTCTGACACAAAGGGGCTGCAAACTTGAATTGGTTACATAGTATCATTTTTGTGCAATAGTTATCATATGCTCTTGCATTTCTCTTAAGAAAGTTACTCGCAAAAGCTTTTCTATTTCTTTTCGGGTTTGTCAAATAATCAAAGCATTTTCATGCATCATATGCAGTCAGAAAGTCCAATTAACTCATTTTAATTTGAAAGAATGAATAAATTTCTTTATGATTTGGACTTGCTAGCTGGCATTGATGTGTCTCCTAGATCATCATTTTCAGTGATTACTTGGTTTCAGGTTGGACGTCATAGATAGATGTTTTTCTCAGAGGTCTGTTGAAGAAATTATATCTGCCCTTGTAAGCTGCTGATTTATTGTATTACAACAGAAATATTTTAAAGCCCTTTTAATAATTAACTAATTGCTCTTCTTATTTTCACTCTTGGTTGATTTTATTGTGAAATTGACTTCTCATGCTTGATATTATGCAGGAGAGGGAGGCCATGAATAAGGCAGATGCTTGGATCTCTACTGCTATTCAGTCACTGAAGAAGGCTTCTCCAACAAGTCTTAAAATTTCTCTTAGATCGGTAAGGGGGTGCTTTTTTATGTCTTTAAACCATTTTCTGCCCCAATTTCTTGAAATAAAGGTGGAAATTAAGTGTTCCATTGGTAATGATTATTGAATTCCTGAACTCTAAAAATCTTGCATGGGACCACATAAGACCATCAAGCTTATTTTAGCTAGTTCTGCAAAGCAGGGGGTAGTAGTATGCAGAAACTTTCTTTAGTAAATCAATTTCAAATGCTTAAAGCTTAATGCAGCTAAAGCCTGAAAGATAGAAGCAATCATAGTTCACTTGGAATGTTGTACTCTTTGGGAGAAATAATTTATAGGGACCAGTTTTTGAAAGGCATATATGTATAGCTACTTGACATATAAATTTCACACTTAGGAGGAGTTTGGCAATGCGTTTTGCACAGTTTTCTGCTTTTTTTTTGTTTTAATTTTCTTATAAATGCTTTTTTGAACCCAATGTCAGAAAGAAATATGCTAAACCATTTTTTAGTCAAAAGCAGGTGGAAATAAGTTAGGCATAGTAAAATTAAGAAAATAAAATCTCAAATTTCAACTGTTGGGTTCTCCATATCAATGTCAAATAGACCCTTAATTTTATTTGCGGGTCACTCAAATTTCAAGTTGTTGTAATTAGATCATTTAATATTAATTTGGTCGTACATCTAATATTTTGCCTCATTTCTTGTCAATCCTCATCCTGGCATCTGATGCAGACAACTGGAGCAATTTAAGAAGTCATTTTGCATTTGTTTTTTTCCTATTCTATGTTTATCCTAGGGACAAGGGGATCTACTATCACGAAACTCACCCCAAATTGCGCTTTTTTCTCTTGATTCTCCGTATTCAAAATTCAGATTTCTCTCTGAAAGGGAAATTAGCTTTCCAAAGGTCATGCTTGTGATAAACAAAATCCCAAGATTGTCTAGCTATTTTGCCAGGTGCAGACATTAATCATATGCAAATGTCTTTCCCATTCTTTCCTGGGTTTTCTCGGCAACCAGAGATAGTAAATGAACCTTACTATCAATCAAACCCATTGGTTTATTTGGCTTGCGTCAATCAAAGCAGGGGGAACCAACATCATCTGCAAATTCATGTCCTTTCTCCAAACCCTGACAAAAATTCACCAACATTTATAACCTTAATGAAATAGTTTGAGCTAGATGTTGCCAAAGTACCTAACACAGCAGCTGGTTCTCTCCTATGCTGAATGTATGTCCTATTGAGGTCTAAACAAAGCTCAAGCAACTGTATGGACTGATGATCGACCAAATCTTCAACACACTCCCTTTTTTGGCCCTTGGATAACAACTTCTGTTCTCTTTATTGAAGAGAATCCAACTGAGCCTCAGAATCCAAATGAAGCTACTGGGTTATTGGAAATGAAAATTTATTTTGCTCCTGTGCTTTCAGATTAGAGAAGGAAGGCTCCAAGGTGTTGGTCAATGCCTTGCTCGAGAGTATAGAATGGTTTGCCATGTCATGCAAGGAAAACTTAGCAAGGATTTCTTTGAGGTTTTTAGCCAAGTCAAACCTCATTTACAATCTTTTTTTTTTTCCCTTTCATGAATACTCTTCACAACTCACTCTCTAACTCAGGGTTGCAGAGCTATATTGTTGGATAAAGATAAGAATCCAAAGGTACGGGCATTCTCTGTTAACCCTGCATAGATCATTTACCCGTCCTGAATTCCTCAATAAAAGCGTGCATTGGTATCCTTGTCTTCTTTCTTCTTTTTTATAATACTCTTTTATTTTGTGTCCGTTACTCAGTGGAAACCTCCTACATTAGAGCTCATTGGTGACAGTATGGTCGAGCAGTACTTCTCAAAAGTGGATGATGGCGAATGGGAAGATCTAAGGCTTCCTGCTCGGTTCAGCCTGCCAGGATATGCCGCTGCAAAGTTATAAAAGTCGGTTTATATTGAGCTTAAATAGAATACATAAGGTATGATTGGATAATTTAAGATAGTTACTAGCTCATCAACTCCCCAGAAGTTGGCCGAGTTTATAACTAGGGATGAAATAAATTTCTTCGAAAATACCTCTAAATATTGTAAAAGTTCTTTAAGAAGTTCATACTTTTTTTGGGAAAAAAAAATGCTTAAATGGTGTCTGTATGTTTAGTTTTTGCTTCTTTTTTTTTTTTTTAATCAAGTGTCCAAACAAGTAAAAAAATTAAAGAATGGTGTTTCTAAAAGGTTTTATAGGTTAAAATGTTTGTGTTTTATATTTTTATATCATTTTAAAAAAAATTTACATATTTAATTGTACAAAAATAATCTAAATACTAAAACAGTAAAAATTTTAAAAAAAATACAAACATTACTTGTGCAATTTTTTCTAATTATATAAATACGTCCCCAAGGATTATCTATGAGGTTACCTATTACGAGGTTATATATCTATAATCTATCTACAATGTATATAATTATATAAATATATGAAGGGAAAACAAATAAAGTTACAAAAAAAGTGTTCACTTATTATTATATAAAATTGAATAATTTAGTCATTTACTAATAAAATTAAAATAAATTAATCAAAATATATTTTTAGCTTAATTAAAAGTATATTTCCTATTCTTATTAGATAATAATAATATTATTTTCAAATATTTAATTAAGTTTTAATAATATAATGACTAAAATTAATTAATTAAATTTTAGTTGTGATTTTGTTAAAAATATATAATTTTTGTTTAATTGAGTCTACTTGTATTATATTTAATATAAATCAAATTAGATAACATAATTTTACAAGTTTTACTAAATTAAACTTAATAAATAATTGAAATCAAAATTAATAAATTTCATAAAATAATTAATTATGAAAAATATTAACATAAAAAATATTGAAAAGCTGGTGTATAATTGTTTAAATATAAATTTTTTAAAAAATGCAATAAATTATTATATCATAGCTATATCAAGTTTGTAAAATTAGATTATCATTTAGATAAAAATGTTGAAAGAGTGTTTAATAATTGCTCAAATAAAAAATTTATTTTTTCATAATAAATTACTTTGTTATAGTTGTAGGCGGCAGGGTTTAGCGCTCGCCCAATTGTTGGCAACCACGACACTGTACAGGCTCAAGGCCCACTAGGAAATACAAGATGGGCTTGAGGCCCAAATTGGAGATGGAGTCGCCACCCGGATAAAAGCCGGGACACACTATACAGCAGCTGGATTCCACGGAGGTTCCCAGAAGCCATCATCAGAGATCGGGTTCGAAAACTGGGTATGGGCTTTTGAACGCCCACCCAACTTTGCAGTTGGCCTCCGTTTGTGTTCTATATTTTATTACCTTTGATTATTAAATTATTTCCTGATTACCGGGTGAGTTGCAAGCATTTCCAATTATAATTTAGTCTGAGTTTGCACATTAGTCTCATTTCATATTTATTATCTTAACACTTATTACAAATAATAAGAATAAATTTACAAGCATTCATTCAAAACAAATGGGGAAGGGATTAGGGATTACAATAATTTATACAATTACAAGGATACTGAATTCAAATAAAATCTCTCAAGAACTAATTAATTCACTAACTACTTAGTGATTAGAAAATCAACGAAAAATCCCTACAATAAACAAAGGTTAGTCTTGTCTCAAAATAAACAATTTCATTTACAAAAGAAATTGAATTACATTTGCATAAAATAGGCATGAATATTCATCTAAACATGGATTCATTACTCA
>CATIWK010242148.1:0-32784 GCA_949634005.1 Mallotus japonicus
ATTATTAGAATATGTTAGAAGGTTAGGCATGATAGTTCTTTAAGAATTTGAATTTTAAAAAGGTATATTAATCGTTGTAAATTGGTTATTATAGCAAATAGGTGCTATAAAAATTTGCTTTTTCACATGTCTACTAGGTTCAAACTCTGAAACAATCGAAGTTATGTGGCTACCGAATATTAGGGTATCCAATATAAAAAAAAAATTATAAAAGTTTACCTCATAAACGACTTGCTGTTTCCAAAGATGAAGTATATCGCTCCTTTAATATAGCAATTGTGAAAATAATGGTGGTCTTTTTATCTCATATTGTGTCTTGAAAATTTTCACATAACTTAGTTAGGTCTTTTTTATTAATTAATTAAAATATAATTTTATTGTATAAATATTTTTAATAATAAGATAGTATCTTATTATTTTTAAATAATATAATTTTATTAAATAATTTTTTATTAATTAATTAAAATATAATTTTATTGTATAAATATTTTTAATAATAAGATAGTATCTTATTATTTTTTATTTTAATTTCACAAATTTTTTATTTTTTATGATTGATTATTTTTTTATTGTTTGAATTATTTTTCAATAATGATAAAATATTTATGATATTTTTGCTGTTAATATCATTCAAAAATTAATTTTTATATTAGTACTATTGAAAAACCTAGTTCAGAATACTTTTGAAGATCAGACACAATATTACATTAGGAATAATTTTTTTTTTTTGTTTGGGAATAAAACTTCCTCTTTTATGTTTTAAGAATACAATATTTTTTGCCAAATAAAGCATGCATGCATGTATACATACGAAAAAAATCTTCAAGCAAAGTATATTGTTCAAAAGTCAACATATTTGAGTATTGTTTTATTTATATATGGTATTATTTTGTATTTTATTTATGATAATACATGTTAACAAATAAATTTGATACAATTGTAGACCAAATTTAGGAAATAAGAATATTTCACTAAAATTTTTAAAGATTTTTTTAATTTTTTTATCTAATAAATTAAAGGATATATTTACTAATTAAATTTAGCATTAATTAATTTGTGCCAAAAAGATTTTTTCAATATTTTATTTAGTCTTCCAAAGTCTTCATTGGGAAATGTTAGATTATTAATGTTTTTTTTTTCTTTTTTTTTTTTCCTTTTTACATGTCAAATATTTTTCTTTCCAATATAAAGGGTATATGAGTCTTGTTACTGTCAATGACTTTTTTTATCCAAAAAAATTTAGATAGATTCTATGTGGATAACTTTATTCATTTATATTAAGGATAAATATATAAATAATATCCGAATTTTTTTACTTTTGCTATTTTGACGTTCGAACAATTTTTTTTTACAATTAGGTATCTAAACCTGTAAAAAATTTCTAAAATAGTGTCTCTAACATGTTTTACACGTTAAAATACTTATGTGTCTTATTTTAAACAATAAATTGACTTGAATACTCTTCTTTTAGAAATTTTTTACAGGTTTAGATACCTAATTTTAAAAAAAATTATTCTAACACAAGAATAGATTAAGTGAAAAAGTTCGAACACCATTTATATATTTATCCCTTTATATTAATCATTTCATTATTTTTGATTTAAATGTAACATCATGTAGAATTAATCGAATTATAAATAAGAAGGTATTGATTGAATGGTTCTTTTTTCTTGGTAATCGGTCAAATGTTGATCGTTTTCATAGATTTGTTTATCTCAGTTAAAGAATAGAGATTTCCCGGATGCTGCTGCTTATAAAAATACAAATGCATATAAGATTAACAATAAAAGCAGCATTATCAGAGTTGATTTTATTATTTTCTTTTATTATGAGCGACAGCTTATAATAATTAAAATTCAATTAATGCCACAACATTGGTCAAATTGGTAACCTGAAGTCAAAATATGTGATGGGAACCATTTAGTTTTCTCATGCTATAAATAATTGACATCCAAATAATGTCAATTCTGTAATTATGCTTTTTCTTCTCTTGAATTTAAACGTTTTAGGATTCACAAGGTTAATCTATAAAGACAATATGAAGAAAAAAAAAACACAAGGTATTTTTTTCTTGAACTATACAAAACACACACATATTGGGCCAATGATAAAATACATTTTCACAGAATTATGATAATTTTGCAAGAATTTTTAATTTTATTTTTTAACAACTAGATGAAATGGTTAAATCCCAACACCACAAGAGGAGAAGATGGAGAGGTAGCCGGTTCGATCCGTGGTTTCTCAACAGTATGTCTACACTTTTTGCCACTTAGATTACTCGTGGGGGATAAAATTTATATATTTTTTTAATTACTTGAAAATGACATTTGGATAAATAAAATTCTTGCAATTATAATGATTATATACTTTTCTTTAAAATATATGCATACATACTTCTATTTACCATATAATATGAACATTAGAAATATTCGTACAAAGCTGCCCACTTATTTCAAGATATAATTTGAGATTACATAAAATTCAAATTGCAACATTTTCTACTCATAAATTTTGGTTAAAGACAAATGTGTATATACTGATGAAATGTCTTAAGAAGCTCAAATTTCCTAATTATCTAATTTTTTTAAAATAAAAAAAAGGTTGCATAAAACATGTTAATTAATTAAGTCAGGCTGAGCTAATATGATGCAATTGATTAGAAAATTAATAGCAAAATTAATTATCAACAACAACAACAAGAACAGCAACCCATATGCAAATGTAGATCATGGGGAGACAAAGGGAGGGTCAGCATATAATTTTTACCACTGAGATGTGCATATACTTGGCATTATTGAGTTGGCTATGGTAATAATATAGTGTGCCAAGGGACCATTAAATTATTATTAGTATTATTATTATTATTATTATCATCACCATCAAAGCTTTAAACCTTTCTTTGAATTACGCATACACAACAAAATAATGGTCTGTTTTTGAATCCTAAGTATTCAAGAAACTAAGCTCTCAATTCTGTCTTTATCTCATCTCAAGTCTGTTGTTAGTAGCTAAATTAGGACTTTGTGTGAAGAAATACCCTCTTCTCTTCTAAAGGGTACAATTCTTTGTTCCAATAATGTATTATTTTTGACAAAGTCTCAACATATAAACAAAATAAAGGCCAAAAATTCATATCAGTTTGAACATAAAAACCTATTCAATACGGCTTAATGTATGCATTTTATGACCGTAGGATGCAACATGCATATTTAATTGGACGGTGATGAACTTGTGTGTCATTAATGTAATGTAATGTATAGAATTATTTATTATAATTGTTCTTTTTCACTCATGGCACACTCATGCCACGCTTAGAAGGATGAAAATTTATAAAGTAAAGATTTGAGAGACTCGATGCCCTCAATGTTCTGGACCCTTTTTTTAACACCCTTTTTGCACTCTCTTTTCTTGGTCTGTCTTATCTCCTTCTCAAGCAAAATTTAAACATCAAGCAAAGTTGCAAGAACATAACATACTACTCTTGTTTTTGTGTAAGGGTGCGGTAAAGAGTGATTAGAAGATCAAGAAGGAACATGGGTAATGGCTACAATCACCACCAGAACTTTCAACTTCAACACAAAGCCACATTCTTGCCTATGCTATGTTCAAGACCATCCATTAAAGATGTATGTCTTCCCAAGCTAGAAGATCGATCCATGTCTTTTTCTGCTGACCCTTTATCGCCAAAGATCGGATGCATGGGTCAAGTTAAGAGACACAACAAGATAGTTGGCTTCCCTACTGCTAACAAGATCACCATTGCCACCACAAGAAATGACAGTCTTGTCAAGTACTCAAAGCTCAAGAGGATCTTTTCTGTCAAGAATTATTCAACTACCAACGCAGCATCAATACCAAATACCACGAATTGTAGAAGAAGAGGAGTGATGGTCTTTAATGGTGAAAGAAGACCCAAGATTGAAGATAGTAAAGAGAATAGCTCTATTTCTATTAGAATAGAAGATATGGATCCTCCTTTGCCTGTGATCAAGAAAGCGCATAACAAACCAGCCAACGGAGAGGAAGTAGATACCATTTGGAAGAGAAGGTCAGGTGGGCTTCAACTGAAAAATTTGCAGCTGCAACAGATTCAACTTAACAGACATAATCTTGCACCAACAACTGTTTGAAGAGCAACTCCTAGTGGAGGTGAGGCAATGCATAGGAATTGTATATGGTTTAAATTTTTCTAATTTCAATTTTGTTATTATTTGATAAATTTGTGTGGTATAAAAGCAATTAAAAGTACGGTGCTGCTAGTATCAAGAATGTATGAGTATAAATGAGTATCTTGTAATAGTAAATAAAATAGATCTACCATATTAATACTAGACCCTCTTTTTTTTATTTTTTTCCTCTCTGTTACAAGTCATTTTCCTGCTGGTGATTATGGTTAGTGGGTGTCACTCTTGAGTCAGATCAAGTTCAAACAGAGAGTATTAGTTAGCCAAATCCATCAAATCACATTACAAAAATCATGGCAAAGAAGAGGCTGAGGATGCTTTTTTAGAAGGCATGTTGTACTTTTATAATTGTCGTAGATAGAGAATTTGGAAAAAAAGAAAATAAAGGAAAACGGAAGGTTACAGAAATTTCAAGTAAAATGTGTAGAAATTGGAGGGATGCATGCAATTGAACCAAGGAAGTCAAGACATTGACATCAAACACAATGTCACGAATAAAAAGCAAAATGGGGAAAAGAAAAAGACGCTGAAGTATCGACACAATTATACAACCCAAAAGGCAAAAGCGAAAGGGCAAACTAGTGGACTAGTCCTACTACTCTATATTTCCAAGCAAAGAAAAGTAAATAAAAATTAGGATAATTATCTTCGACAACTTTTGCATAGTACTGCTATAGGGACATGTTTTAAAACTAGATGGCGGCATTCAAAGCTTTTTTCCAACAAAATAAAAAAGTGACATTTACAGAGTTTCCCTGTTCTTCCGTCAGGAAAAATGTCAGCAAATTCAGATCTTGAGAACTGGAACTGGAAGTGAGAATGAAACAAATAATTTGACGTTAGCATCCTGCCAAAGATAAGATAGTACAAGTCAATAATATTGCGATTGTTTCGGCAAGATTTGTCCACCTGATTGGGCCAGTATGTCAGCCGCATAGTTAAAGCAAACCAAAGCAACCCCAAGTCACAAACAGCAGCATGAGGCAAAATGAGGCAGCCAACCATAGATTGGCTTCCAAATTTTGTGCTTTCAATTGAACTTTTTTACATTAGTCTCAACAGTAAATACAAGTATTGTAGCTAAAATTACTGGATAAATTGTTTCTCCTGAAAAGTTAAACCCTTGGACACATACATCCCACCTAACTCTAAGCAGAGATGATGGAGCACGAACAAGATCATAGAAGATCGCTAGGATGCCCCAGCATCTCTTCCTTTAAAATAAAAATTAATGGAACATAACATTACAAAGCAGTGTGCATGCGCAAATATACACCTAATTCATTTTCTAAGAGCTACATTTATACAGTAAATGCTACCATGAAGGCTCACAATCAACCCTGTTCTTTATAAGGGGTCCAGATCAATTTGCTAACATCAACCTCAAGACCTCCACGACCAGCAGCTTTCAGATGGCGATCCAAAACTTTTGGATCTGCACAAATAACATGTTGCCCCTTCCTGTACTGAATCAATTCTAGGCTCTGAAGGGTTGTCAATATATCCTCTGCCTTGATGGCTGTCATGTCACTCAGCTCCTGTTAAAAATAATTGGGGAAAAAGCTCCAATCAATGAAATAGCACTACCAAGGGTAAAAAAAATATAATTTAACAAACTCAAAAAACCAATGCATTTCATCAAGTGTCAAGTAAAATAATAGGTAAACCATAATGCAACACCAACAATTGCTGATATATTTTCTCTAAGGTCAATCTGTCCATACTGCACAATTCTTTTACAATCTCAGAGCTATGGATATACCCAGATACCTATCTACCTGTCTGTTTGCACTGCACTATTCCTTTACAATCTCAAAGCTACAAATATACACAGATACCTCCAGATTTATGCTACCCATATAAAGTATTACAGGGAAATGGCATAATAAAAAACTTGTCTTGAAAATAACAGAGAAACTGATCATGCATACCTTGATAGAAATATTCCCCTTGTGCTTTTTCAAGATGTCCAAGAGAACTCGGGTCCAGTATCCTCTATAGCTCAACAACCCTAGGTCGGAGAGTGGCCTTTCAGGTGTACCAACTTTTCCTTCTTTCTTAGAAAGTTCATATGCTGGAAAATCAAGAGTTAAATCAGTTAATACGCACAAGGTGAACCCAATAGAAAGCACATCTATCTTTAATTACATGGACAAGTTCAAAGCGCATGTAGATTTTAGAATTTTAAATTAGTGACAGAAAAAAAAGCTCGATTTAATTATTTACTCAACTATTTAGATTTGTTTCTAAAAAAGTATTAAATTTTATAGGAAGGAATATGAACAAACTCATAAATAAGCTGAAATTGATTCACATAACCCAGAAACAATTAAGAGATAATATGACATAGAGCTTACAGAAGGCAATTAAAAATTTTCCATAGCCTTTTCTTTGGTAAGGAGGAAGAGTGAGGATGCATGCCAAATTATAGGACTCCTCCGAATGCTTTTCCTACATAATCATCAAATGGGGAAAAAAAAAATAGTTAAAATTTCATTTACAATTTCTTTAACATTATTTCTTTGAATTTCAGAAACATAACAACAAGGTTCAAAGAATTCCATATCGAAAGTGTTTCAACTAATAAAGCAAACTCATGATCCAAACAAAGATTCACACGCTTGAAACAATGATATCTGCAGTTGGTGCTTGATGCAATAGCATCTCGTATAAAAAGTAAAGAAAATAAAGTATGATAGTGCAGATGGAAATATTTCAGTTGTTTCTCATGCCATAAGTGCTATTCATTGAAATGTTTGACGTCAAAATATATTGTTGCTATGTCCAGCAAAAATGTAATGTAAATAATGCATTAACAAATACCTTAGAAAAGTATCCAACCATGTGGCATCCTCGATCATCGCATTCACACAAAACATAGAATAAAAATAGGTCAACATCATAGTAAAGGGTCTTATGGTCAAGAAACAGCTTCGCTAAATAGCAAAGATTCTGCCCATAAACTTTGTTCTTCTTGCCATCAACCTGTATAAGAACATTAATTAATGCAAGCTAAATCGACCAGAAACTTCAAATCTAGATACCACTTCAGAAAAGGAAAAGAAAAACACTTGAGAGAGATCCTAAGTTAAATAAAGATTCCACATGAATAAGAGTCAGAGAAAAAGGATAATGACAGTGTAAGTAAAAGTTATACATTGCACTATTTTCTCAAAGTACAAAAACCTATTTGAAACTCATCAAGTTAAGGTACTTTAGAAACTGTGGAGGGAGAGGATAAGTCTAATATAGCAGACATCAACCATGCATTAGGCCAAAACACTTGGAATAAAATATCTTGATTAGCATATAATGACTTTCAACCGATCCACATATCATAACTAGTCACGCCATACCTCAAACATTGACAATGTGCCACTTCGATAAATCTCATCGCCTGGGGGATGCTTAAGATCACACTTCCTCTGTACAAGCCAAATGCTGATGTTAGAGGAGAAAAGTACAAAATGTAAAACCAACCATGCAGAATCTCACAATGGTCAGAAAAGAAATTAAGCCAAAAGACAAAAAAAATTGTAGATTGAACCAAAACACATACAACTTCTACTTTGTACACTATTCTTGACAAATTAAAAAGACATGAGATTGATGCTCATAAACAGGGCACAAGAACGATTATTAATGTAAAACTAATTGAGGTTAAGAAACAGATTCAGGAAAAGAAACATTAGTTAAGACGGCATCCAAGCACAGGAAGAGCTCAGAAATCATCTCAATAGACACCTGTATTCATTCACTCTTTTATGCATAAAAACAGCCTTAAGCTTGAACCTCTTAAACCACCCAAGCTTGAGCATCTTTGAACAACATCAATAAACAAACAAAAGAAATTCGATAGATAATTGGATGGAGAAAAGCACACAAAAAAAGCAGATAAGATGAAAAAGGACTTCCAGATTTTGCATGCTCTGCAAGCAAGTATAAAACTTGTTCAAGACTAAAGAAGACCATGGATACAAAGGCATGAAAGCTATAAGAATTCATGAATTTCAATGATAGATTGGAAATTTGGAATAGATCCATAAATGGTCAAAGAAGTCGGAACTCAGAAACACTAGCATCTCTCAGCATGTAAATGAAAATCAAGTTTAGTGCGGACACAATCAACAACACAGACCTTTTTACTCAAAGCAGAGACCATTTGAGCACTATAAAGCATGAAAAAGAATTTGAGACATTGCTCACCATATGCCTTTGAAGCTGTTCTTTACGCTTCATAAAACTGAGGCAAAACTCACAAAAGTACAGCTTGACAGAATCATTGTATTCTGGTGGAAAGGGAGAGAAGTACCATGTCTCAATCTCATATCTTCCAAGTTCAATGGTGGCTATATTTTTCACTTTTGTGAATTCCTCATGTTCACGCAAGCTTGCAGCATCAAGCTCCTCATGGCCCTGAAAATTTAAAAAGGATGTCTTCAGATTATGAAATTAAATGAGCTCTCTTTGCTTTCTTGACGGCCTATATATTTCAAAATTCCCAAAGCTTGTTTCGCGTCCTATCACAGTCAGATATTCTTTTATTTCTCAAATCTCATATAAGATCTAGTATATGCCCATTTTATTCTCGTGTTTGAATCTTTGCACAAGGAAATCTCATTTCTTCTATTGCTAATTCTACAAGAGGGTAACCCAATTTCCTATGCTAGCAAATCAGGTGTTATTGCAGTAAAAAAAATAAAAATAAAAAAAAAATAAAATTATAAAGCAAACATAAAGCATAAAGCAAAATGTAAGAAAAATATAAAAGTTATACATACCTCTACATGTGTCTCATCAATCTTACGTTTCTGATGGCGAGTCATTTTCAAGCTTGTTACCTGAAAATATGATTTTCAAATTCTGAAATCAGATGAAAGAATGGAGAATCAGAAAATAACATCTGAAGAAAGCTTCTTCTACCAGGCCCATGAGATCAAAGGGAAAGAATTTATCAGAGCATATGAGATCAAAGGGGCTATAATATCAGAATTGCACGCACAAAATGTCTGCCTGGCAGCCAAATTCCACCCTTTTTCTCCAAAAAAAAAAAAAACAAAAAAAAAAACAAAATGTACATCCCCAGTTCCCCACATCAGAATTCGCATATCCGACATGTGTACTCAAAGTGAAACAGCAAAAGATAACCATAATTCCATCCAAATATTGAAACAAATAACACTCCACAAGGCAACAATCATAATAAATTACCTTGTCTTCCACCTTCTCATCAACAACAGTCTCCACCGAATCAAGATCCAATTGTTCAAGCTTCACCCATTCATCAAGTCTCCTATTAACTGGCAAAGTGTAAAATCAGAACATTAACCACAAATAATACAAACTCAAAAACAAAAACCAACAAATGCAATTTCAATTCATCTATAGTGAGTTTAAACCGCAAAAAAGAGAAAATGATTCGAAGAAAATTAAAAATTTCAAGCATAAAATATCAACCCTAATCCTAACCCTAAAATCAAAATCAACAAAAAAGAATGAATTCAATTGGAACTTACACTCAGTATAATGTACATAATACTCGTAATCGTTGGGGCCACCGCAATGCATCTTTCGGCGTTCGATGACTTTGACCTGGTGGTACTTTCCGTCTCTCCAACGACACATAACACGGGTGCCGACATCGAGGGGTAAAATGCTCGCCTTTCTCTTCTTCAACGAGTCGGATTCAATCATAGTCATATCTGCTGCCGGTGGAGGCATTCCGTCTACGCTGGATTGAAACTTCGGGTCGCCGTCCGCGGAGCCGTTCTCCGGAATTGTTGGTGGTGTCTCTATGGAACCCATTGTCGGTTTCTGATGATAGCTTTGAGTGGGCTAATTGATTTACAAAATCAAAAAACAAAAAACCATTGTTGGGCTTTGCGGCCCAAGGTTATATATATAATAAATAAAATAGTCAAAGTGGTAGTATTTCCCTTACCGGTACATTATAAGGTTACTTTGATTTTTACAAAGTAAAATATACTTTATTAATAACGACTGTTGGATGATAATATATACTCTCATCCAATGGTGACTAAAATAAAGTAAAATAAAAGTAACATAAAATCTAAGTAACTCTAGAATTTCCCTTACCTTATGAATAGTGTTTCTTAAAATAAAAATTAAATTTCGTAAATTGATGTTAGAATAAAAATACTCAAAAAAGCAATTTCGTTTTTTTATGGTATATTATATTTTTTTTATTTAATGTCTTCTGAATAATAAAGGCTTTGACTGATTTCAAGTTCAAGCTGGGTGAATTTACAAGAGAAAATTTCTACCGCCATTTATTTTCTTCATATAAAAAATTTTAACTCGAAATCTTATTTAAAAGAATTCAATTTCCTTTTCATTTAGACCGACCGACAAACGTTTTTTTTTTTTTTAATACCGACCAACAGATGTTGGTCAAATGGTATTTTGTTTTTTTTAATGTTAGCAAGTAGTGACAACATTTTTCCAAAGATATTGGAACTTCATTAAACAGATAATTTCTTATTTAGCGTAGTAGCAAATTGTTTACTCCGTGGCCATACACATGCCAAAGTATCAGGAACTGTTAACTAGTGATGTGAGTGAGAATAAATAACATTAACCTATCTCCCTCCCCATTCTTCATGATCTTTTTATTGTTTATTACAGGCTTTGCCTTTCTTTTTTTTTTTTTGGTCAATGCAGGCTTTGCCTTTCTTGATCACTAGGCTGAAAGAAAAATAATCCTATTACATATAAGGTAAAAATTGAGAGAAGGGTTATGCCACATGGCTAAGCTCAGAGAAAACGGGCATTGTCAGTAAGATAATGGAAACATATCATGGAAAATAACCACAAGACTGCAGCTTCTACCAAAAAGAGATCTGCACGCCTGTACACAACAATTTTCATAACTAAAAAAAATTAAGCAATAAGTTGACATTTGGAGGATAACTTAGAAGCTCCATCAATCTGAAGCTGAGCAGAATTGCTTTGAAATTGACACTGTAGAAAATATTTACATTAACTTTACAGCGCAAGCACAGTAGGCGAGATACCTTTTAGTAAGAGCACAAGGATACAAGAAGCAGAGCTTTTCTACCACAAAGATGTATCAAGATACTGAAATTTGAGCCGCTTGCAATAACATGTAATGCAACAAACCTTCACCCACTGTACAATTACTCTCACAATGAATATACAACAACGATGTGAAAGCTCCCTGCCTTGTCCAGAATGTTAATCCTAATCAACAGGATGCACCATCCAGAACACTGTATCTCAGCGAAAACTTCCTGCCTTTCTCCCTCGTAAATCCAACAAACAGTACAGCTTCTAGGCATAAGGCAGCGTTGTCCGCGACAGATGGCTGCACGTATCCAGTGCAGAAATCAGAAGCCCAGGGTCAACATTTATCTACCTTTTACGTTCCAATGGTTCACCAGAACATGCATCCTGGTCCATGTGCTTTTCCTTTGGCAGGCAATCAACAGGAATATAAAAATATCCTTTAGGTAGCTTCTGATTTTTCATAGATGCTTGGTCTGACGTCATCACCAACTCTTTCTCAAATGTCTCAAAACGCTGTGACTTGATATATGTTGGAAGAATGAGTAAATCTTACACAACCTTGGTTAAGCAAAACAGAAATGATGCGATGCAATTCTATACCTTTCTCGATTGTGAGCTCCATTCTCCATCATCCGAAGGATTGCGTGAAGGAAGGGAAGCTCTATGAGGTATTTGCTTCCCAGCAAAAGACAACCTCTCCAAAGGCCTCCGGGTAATCAGGTTGTGGGATGTGGAACTATCATCTGTCTTTTGGTCAGTATCCATGGTAACTTTGACTCGGTGCTTAACAGAAATGGTACTGTCCACTGTTACATCATCTGATCTTTGCATTGCATCACTACAGGATTTATACCCATCTGTATTGCCTTTAAGGGATGTAGTAGCTGATTCTGAACTGACGTCCGGACGGAAAAAAGGACTATGAACAAGCACAGAACGAGCAACATGGTCTCTTTTGCAAGCGAGTATGTTATGGGAGCAAAGAACCAAATCCCGCTGCAATAATCAAACACCGCATGATGCCCATATAATTTGAGATATAAAATGTGGAATCCAAAATGATCTGTGCTTAAATAAAATCTCATCTTCGGCTAACACGCTATGCCAAACAAAACAGAAAAGATCTGAAAATAACATTTATCAATAGCATTCTTATAGGTCAAAATGTTGGTCCAAACAACAGAAAATAAAATATTGGAAATGACAACTAGTTCATTTTTCATGTTGAGGGAACATGGGAGGAAAGAAAATGAAGAACAAAATTAACAGAATTGTTGTTATCATCAGGTTCAGTCCAAGGATTCAATGGGAATTCCATATAAGAGATGGTACAAATAACCAATCAAGTAAACTGACAAAAGGCATGACGATTCCAGGTAGCAACAAAATATCTCCCAGGTGCCAATCGATCACATCAAGAGAAAATAACTATAGAACACATACAATAACCATCAATCAAAGCAAAGTTGTTAGTATCTTAACAATTTCATAATTGCCCCAAGTGGGATGAATCTGCCTCCAATTATAATCAATGAGCTCATGCAAAAGCCAGGTTTTCAAAAAATTAATGATTTGCTGCTGTGTGCAAACCAACAACTATCAGAAAATGATTATCAACTTTACTATAATTTAGCAAAAGCAAAACCTTCCTTGCTGATTTGGCAGAGCAACTCTAGGTACTAACAAAAAAGAAAACACCAACACCAAATAATATAATTTAGTACACCAAGGAAATGCATACCTTTATTTTTTCACGTTTAATGATTCTCTCACAAAGAAGGCGTAACCTCTCCAGCTCAACCTGTAAAAAAGCATTAAACAGAGAATAATTAGATCACTCAAATTCTTACACAGCAAAGAGAGAAGAAAAAGCCATATTGCATTAGAATATATAGCACAAGTAGAAGTTCTAATGGATAATAAAAAAAAGTGATCCTCTCTATTTAATAGAAATCATTCCAACACCACAAGAAATTCATATAGCAAGAACAAAATTATGCTACATGATAACTTAGCAAGTTCACCAACATAAAGAATGCAAATCAAAACCCAGTACTTGGTCACATGAACTCCAATCCATTTGCAGGATAAAAAGAAAGTTCTGAACTTCCTAAGAGCATCCATAAACACTATAGGTTCGGAGCATAGACATATAATAAATTTTGAAACAGATGCAAACAAATTTTCATCACTTTGAATTATTTGAATTTCAAATGACATTTTTTGTCCGATCTAAAAAGAAAAAAAAAATCTGAACTTGTTGTGTGTTAAATAGACCTTAAATTTCAGGTGCAACTTGCACAAAATAAAATTAAAATAATCTCCAAGATGTTGAATCTCAATTTAGCACATAATAGATATTTGTAAACATTTCATAACTACTATGGACATCAGAATGAAAGAGCCACTGTACCCTGATTTGCCTCATGTTCTTTAATTCCTCAGCTCCATGTTTTTGAGTTTCAGCCTGTGAAAACCAAGTAAGAAAATTTGTCTAATGAAAAAAAAATATATATATATATAGCTATGGAAGCATGGAAAATTTTGAGCAGGTATAAGAATCTCAGACCTTTGCCCTCTGTTCCAAGCCATGCCTTTCACAGTAAGCCTTATGCTGCAACTTGCCATTAACAGTCTTAACATTCATGTAATATCCTGCACTTCTAGCACAGGAGGGATGAAATGTGGCCTGACAATGACCATAGCTACACTGCAGGATCAAATTACAGCGGATCAATTATCAAGATTCAATATTGCAAAAAACATTAGGCTGCCGAAAACATAAGCTTATGAATCAGCGAAGACAGGCTCACCTTTATGCAGACACCATGTTTGCGACGGCAAATTGAGCAAATTTCAATTCCCTTAGCAATTGTCTCCTAGATCCAACATCAAAAAAGTGAATGTTTCAAAAAAAAAAAATAAAGAATAAGAAATAAAAGGTAGCATTCCTTGTGTTTGAAACAAAGTTATCTCGAACAAAATTCAACTAATTCAAACCCTAGTGTGAAACCAAGTTATCTCAAAGAAACTTTTGACAGAAATTACTGCACAAGACATGCACATACCATTCCATCAACAGGATTAACTTGTCCCCTTCTGAACATTGCTTCAAACACCCACTGCACGACAAAATAAACATTAGACATAAATCAACTTGCCAACTTCACTGAAGATAAGAGGAAAAAACCGACAAACTATAAATCATGTAAAATTGAGAATAAAACTCCCACCTCTGCACAGAAGGCATGGACCCATTGACCATCAGCAGACTTCCTAAAAGCACCAGTAGTTCCACCACATAAACTACACTCGGCAACAAAATAGGGCTTCTCCCAAAAATTAAGTGAAGCAGCTGCAGAGCACCTAGATGATGATAATTCCTCACATAGTTCACAGTACCATGGACCTGTTGATTCTTTGATACTACGATAGCAATCCAAGTGGACCGCAACCTGCTAACAGAGATTCCATTAAGCTCAAACAGAGATATTAGATTTTATATTTGATCAAAGAGAGAAAAAAGACGATTGCCTCAGTCTGCAATACCTTGCAACCAGAACATACTAAGATAGGATTCAGCACTGTCTCAGATCGTCTGCAAATATCACATGTTCTAGGGTGCTCTTTAGAAAATTCTGAAACTGACTGAATGAAATCAGAGTACTTCTCTGATGAATTTCTTGGAACTGCCACCCTTGAAAGTGTCTCCTTTGGGCGCAACATCAGCTGAGAAGAAATGCCAGCCCTCCCGTTAGAAATATTAAATTTCTGCAAAGAGAAAGTATGAAAAAATAATGGATTGTGGCAGTAAAATTTTTCCCGCTTTTCTCTCAGAAAAGACGAGAAGACAATCCAAGGAAGAAAAAGATAACACAGCAGTAAAAACCTCTTGATGACTAGATTCATCATATGTGTCTTTCCTAAAAGATGAAATCCTAGAAGAAGCAGCAGCCGCTGCAGTTGCAGCAGCTAGCACAGCCTGTGCTTCCTTATGCTTTCTTTCTTTCCTGCCCTGCTTTTTTGCTTCTCTTAGTTCATTAAGATACTGATTAACAAGCACTGCATCCCATCTTTGGGCTCTGGTTGCATCAATCTCATGTGGCAGACTCTTAACCACCTTACAAATTAAATTATCTGCCAGGGAAGCCAAATATAAAAAAGTATTAGAGTTGATTTCCATTCCATATGACACAAAGAACATCGGTATCTTTCTTGCAATTATAAAAAAAGGTGTAGCAGAAAAGAACAAGAGTTAAGAATCAAGAAAAAAGATGAAACTAATGAGCACAGAAAAATATGGACCAGTGAATTGCTTTCTTGCAATTGCATTGCCAAGCAGCCTATGCTGAAAGTAAATAATTTCTCCTTCAACTTCATCTGCTGGAGAGAGTTCATGAAAACCAAGCTTTTTAGCCCTGACCAGCTGCTCTGTATTAACTTCATCAGATTTGTAAACGTCATTGCATTTTGAATGTCTACTTTGGTGATCACAGCAGACACCGGCATTGGATGAAGCCTCCAGGCAACAGGTTTCTCCCACCCTCAAACCTGCCCCAAAGTGAACGTGCATTAAACCCACAAATCAAATACCAATAACAGTAATAATTTACAATGAGACTTAACACTGCCCCTCTCCTACCTTCTGACCCATAAACATTATCTCTTAGGAGCAGCCCACTCTGCATGTGCAACAATTTCTTTTGGATGTCCGGGTGCACATAATGACTAGAAAATTCTTCTATTTTTCTGCACAACATTAATCTAGCAATTTCAGAAAGCTCACATGCAGTCCTAAACTTTGTGAACAGATCATACTGCAAAGCTTACTTGAGATCAGGAAGGACTGAGCTGATATCTGAATAAACAGTATTCTCATTAATTGGATCACCCTGTTGTCTAACAGCAATATGCTTTGACTCAACCTTATCTGAACAGGTGCCTCCAGGGGGATCATCTGAACTGCCTGTGAAACATACATCATACTTATTTTAAGATGTATCAAAATTTGCTTCATCATAGATAACACAATAAGCAATGATAAAAGTACAACATGCAACTCAAGATGAACTGCTATCAGTCTCCCACAAATAGATAGCAGTAACAGTGATTGACATGTATTACATCCAGCACAGGTATCTAAGCTACAAGGGGAGGAAAGGAAGATTGACATGAAAAGTACTTCTATGTACAGCAGACAATGCTAGAATGCAAATATTGCTCTGGCACTTCACCATCTGTTTTACAAAACAGATAGAAGCATAAGAAAAATATTTTTCTGTTTAAAGTTTTCAGCTATAAATTTGATGACAAATCAAAAAGAAAAGTTGATTCATGAGACATGAGATGCACACTTAAGGAATCAAGTGGAAGGAATATTGAAAGCCTAAGGAGCACTAAATCAATAGATTCCAAAATGACCTCAGGGTGTAAAGAATTATAGGAAAATGCCTTTGTTCTATTTTTCTAAGCTCTCAAATTCCTCTTCAACACATCTACATCTGTAACCTCAGGCAAAAAAAAGGAAAATAATCCATTTCTCTAACCGAACAATGTGTGGAAAGATAATGTATAATTTTTTTTTTAACTAAATGTGTGGAAAGATGATGTATAATTTTTTTTTTTAACTAAACATTAAGTAACAACTTATTGCCTTGTCTCAAATTGCACTCACGGTTCAAAATGTTAAGATGCCAACTAACAACAAAAGTTACAAGTAATTTAGAAGAGAGAGAGAGAGAGATGCACAGGTGATGTGGTAAATTCTAGAAAAAGCCGCATACAACTTTCATCCAGCACAAAGGAATTAAGCCAGAACAATGATTTTGAAAAGAATACCTTCAGATTTAGATAAACATGCAGCCAAAGAATCTTGGATCCCATCATGGCTGATTGATGTCTGCACAAATTGCAGAAGAGAATATAAAATTAGAACAATGGCTGCAAAATAAGGAGCAAATAAAGCCTTTAAGAAAGCCAAATATAAAATAGGAGCCAACAGTTCAAATCTTATTTTTCCTTGCTAAGAGGTAAAATTTTGCTTAAAATTAATATTCTTAAAAAAAAAAAAAAAAAAAAAAGTTTGTCTGCCGTCGTTTTCTAATTCAAATATATATATATTCAATTAGATTTTGCCATGTCCTCCCATGCCATACAGCATTTTTGCATTGAAATAAAATCTAGGATCAGACTTGAGATAAAGGGAAGAAAAGCATAGACTCAACATCGCAGACCACCATCACTTTGAATAATGGCCACTATCAATTTGGGCTACGACTTAGTTAGGGGTTAAAATAGTAAAAATAGTAACCATAAAAAACCAATATTGTAGCACAAGTTCACAAAAGACATGCGCAAGGATCCAAAAATCGTATTACGAACATTTCTCCAATTTACATGAATAGAACCAGTCAGCTACTGATACTCATTATAGAACAATATCACAGTTTTTTTCCCTAGCAGGCAATGAACAAGAATACAAAAAATACAAATCAGATACATTAAATTATCCAAATGCTACAACTTGGCTAGAAATGCTCAGAAGCAAAGCAAGAGAGAATAAATGCAAGCAATGCAAATTTGTTAAACTTCCCACAGCAAAGAATGTGTGCTACAAATATAGCTTCTTAACATACAAAGAAAAAATACAATAAGATATTTGAATCTTTTGCCAGGGTGGTATTTTGGGAAAGAGCCATTGTGATAGGATTTACCTTTTGAGATACTTCAGTTGAATTTTCTTCTTCTTCATGGACTGGTTGATCTACTTTCACCTCGTCCACCAGTATCCCACTATCACTTAAAAATTTCTCAGATGAACAAATCACTTTGTTATCTCTCAAAAATCTGATGTTGCTTTTTGTTCTTCTACGCGGTGGAACTGACTTAACAGCAACATGATCAGTGATATCAGACTCTGACATTGTTACAGCATCAGGATGATCTTTTAAATCCACCTCATCCTTTGATAAAATTGTGGATTTTAGTTTGACTTTCACATTTTTATGTGAAGAACCAATGTAAGCATGATTTCTAAGCCATTTCACTACTTTGCATTGCAATTCAGGCACCAGACTATCTTCCTGCATAAAAAGGATCGGTAAAAAGTAAAAAGATAGCAACAAATATCTGACCATTTTAAATTTCAAAAAGTTACGACATAAATGAGTCTTTATTTGAACATTACATCAAGTGTTGAAAGTAATGAATCAGGTGACATGCCAATCTCCAATGCTACATCGTTCATGTTGACTTTTCCTAGGTCAATCAACTGCATCACACAAATCATAATGGGTAAACTCAAATTGATCAGATAAAAACCACTAATAACTAGAGACAATTAATTGACACATAGGTAGCACGGACATGAGGAAATGGCTTCTAATTGAAGTGTCTGCCTTTAAAACTGAAGTGTCTAGGTAGCACAGACACGGGGAAACAAGGATATGGAAACGGAAAAACGCCTAATAATTGAAGTGTCCGTGAATCACAACTTAACATTTCACCATTACCTTCTTCAGAATCAGCACAAGATCTACTGATTCGGAAATGTTAGTGTCCTCGTTGTCACTTCTCTCAGATATTACCATATTACTGACCAGGTCCCCATCAACACATTCTGATATCAGCACATCATTGAATCTGGAATCAGACAATCCGATTTCCCGTGATTCACTATTGCCAGATTTTTCAGATGTAGTGTCTGGTGTTTCAACATGGACAGCAAGTTTATCTCCATTTCGGCCGATTTTTAATTTGTGATGTTTTTCAGTCAATAGTGTTGATGGAGTACCATTGGCAGCTGATGAGTTACTGCTATCAATTATATTCCCTAATTGTGGGTTGCTTCTACCATCAGGCAACTCTGAGTGCTTTGAGCAAAAGGCCCGTAACTCAACCTGTATAAACATAAAATATATCATAAAACTCAGTTGGGTCACATCCTAAAGTTATTACCATGCTTACAGCGTCAGAAGTAAGTTATTAACGTATTCATTGTTTCAACCATAAGAATAACATATAAAAAGAGAGTGGAAAATTTTCTGACACAGAGGAAAAAGCTTACATTCTCAGATCCATGTTTTCCCCACACCTCCATTCTGTGCTTTGCTTCCCTTGCACAAATGGGATGAAATGCTGTCCTACAAGTCCCTGAATGAACCAACGTAGTGGAGTTCTGTTGCTGTTAGTAGCAATATCTACATGCTTAACCAAAATGAAAAAAGGACAACAACAATGAAAAGGAACAACCACCCAACATAACTAATCCTCCAAAACAATATGAATAAACCGGACAAATTGATATGAAAAACCAGCCAAGCTGACCAACACAAGTTATAAATAGAATTGAAGATGCTACAAAAGCAGCAGTTATCAATCAAACCACAGAAAAATTAAAGAAAAAATGTTATGCTAGAAAGGCTATAAAACAGACCCCTTATGTATAGAGGCTTGCAAAGCATAATGACAATTAGATGCAAGGTCTGCTCATGGAAACTCTCTAGCGACATCAATAATAGCACACCCTGATTGCCTTTATTTCCATTTTAATGATACAACTAACCACCAAGGCAACATTACAGATATTTCACAAATCACAATAAACTAATCAATTACAATTGGATACAGAAAATGAAGAGAAGACCTTACATGCATAAAAAGTTGTATTTTATGATGAAATATTACAGATAGTTTATCACTCCAACCTAGCAAAATGACAGATCAAGAACCCTAATCAGTTATCCATTAACACTTGCACATGCACAGACACATGGGGTGAAGAGGAAGAACAAGGAGTAGGCAATCAAGGAGTCCCAAATAAAGAAAACCATTAGAGGACAACAGCCAATTAACAAAAGCAATGATGCTACACAATGGGCCCAGATTCTCTTAATGTAGCAAGACACTAAACCCAACAAGAAGTTTTTGTGCTACTCCCCAAGAGCATATCAATGCAGCATTTTGTATGGGGCAAAGATAACAAGAAAGAAAAATATAAAAACCAAACCATTAAAGGCAAATGTGCATAAGCTCTCGGTCTCAAAATGTATTAACAGCCAAATTAGGGGATCAGCCAACTAGAACACTACAAAATTAGCAATAATGCATTACTCAGGAAGTGTAAAGTAGTAGCTACACCAGCCAAAACTTTAGCAAAATCAAAATACCACGGAGCCCAGTTTCATAATTTATGCAAAAAACTGGAAAACAAAATATGGTAATAAACTTCCAACTGAAAGACCAGGGCAGTAAGAAAAGCTTGGGCCAAAATAATCCCAATTAGAATTTGCACTACATGAAGTGGCAAGAATTTCTCAATAGCAAGTCCTCACAGCACTCAAGTCACAATGTATAATTGTTATACAATAGAACAAACAGTCTTCTAGCTGTTAGACTGTGGTACTCATCTTCAACCTTAATAAGAACATTATCCCTTCATACTAACATGCATAAATCCCGAAAGAAACATAGCAATCATCTTCCAACTCATACTATATAATGAACATAATAACAGTTGCACCATACAACATCACATAAATTTTGAACTTAATTAATTTTTCAGTGTAACAATAGCAAAATTCCAACCTGGAGTACCACCAGAAATGGAAAGAAAGGCATAACAGAACAAAATAGGGAAGCAACAAAACATACCATGACTGCAACGAACACAAACGCCACTCTTCACCTTGCATACATTACACACTAGTCTCCTTCGTGATTCATTTATTTCTTGCACATTCATTATTTTTTCCATCTTTGTTAAATCCTCCACATAGACCTCAGGCGTCCATAGAGAACAAAATAAGTGTGCAAACTCAACAGCAGACCCACTATTTTCTACCCCAACAGGTTTCAAAGCACCACCCTGCTTTGGGCAAAGCACACAAGGCTGCTTCACTGAATCATTACCATTAATCTTGTGCTCACACCAAGAACAAAGCCAAGACTCATTTACATTCCCGTGCAGACCATAACACTTCAAATGAACAGCAACATTACAAGAAGAACAAACAATTAATCTATTTGTTTCACTACCCGTCTCACTCTTGCAGCAAAAATCACATGATGATGTACTCCCTTCACAAGGTGAACCAACCAAAAGCTTCTCCAGTCCTGCCTCTGTACCTAAAAGTTTTCTTTTCTTTGATGGTTTTTCTGAAGTCAAAACAGTTCTAGTCCTACAACCTAAAAGCCACTCTAGACCAACAGAAAAATTTGAATTGACACAGGCATTTCCTTCCTCTTGAGGCAAACGGTCAGTGTCACTCTGAAGTGAAGGATCAGCACATTCTGGTTCATTTTTTTGAGCGCCAACACTATCAATGTCCATGAACTGTTCATCATCTTGCTTTGCATTATCCTTTACTGCAACCTCATTTTCATTTTCATTTTCATTTCCTTTCTCACAATTCGTGTTCACATTGCTAACCACATTCTCATTTTCATTTTCATGAGCATTTCCGTTCTCATTGTTGGCAGTCACATTGTAATCATTTTTCTCGTTTTGAACATAAGGAATTAAAAAACACTTACCGGTAGCTACAGACCTAAGTGAAGAAGAAGAAGACAGCTCAAACAAAGCATCAATATCCGGCAATGCCAAATCCCTAAAATACCCTTCAGTCTCAACCCATATGTTCCTTCCCTTAGAGGACCGGTCACTTGCCCGCGAAGCTTTTTTCTTATCTGAACTATAATGTGACTTCTTTCTCTTTCTACTACTACTATCCGATTGCTTCAACAAACTAGTTAATCCACTAGGCAAAGTACACACACTCGAAATGCCAGAGCCAGACCCATCCTCGGGGACATCAAATGGAGAGCGTTCACTCAAAGCTTTACGCGCCTGGGAGAAGAAATCAACCTCAAATGAAGTCTTCTTCTGTTCCGTTGTTATTGTTAGGGGTATTTCAGATTGGTTCGCCGGAACCCTAGAAATTGGGCGGCAAGGTCTCTCGTCGGTGCCGCAACCTCCGTCAGGACACCTACCCATCATCTTCTTCCTTCGGGGGCATCAGCCTTCGTTCATCAAACACACCACAAACAACCACTGCCACAACCTGCGTATTCCATAACGGGAAAACTCAAGCCCTAATTATAATCATTCAAATAAAAAAATTCTTCAAAACCCTAAAAAATTCCAACCCTATACCTAACCCTAATCTTAGCCAACCAGTGGCGGTTTCAGTCTCTGAACAGGACAATAAAGAAAGAGAAGAAGGCGAAGAAGACGGGGAAGATAACGAAAATATTCGCGGCCGGTAGGGTTAGGGTTTCAGTTACTCTTATCTCAGGTTCGTGTTGTTGTTGCTGCTGCTGTTGGGGATGCGTTTTCACGAGTGGTTTTTTTTATTTTGTTTTTTTGCGTTTTTTTTTTTTTTTTTATTTCGCTTGAGAGAGAAAGAGGGAGAGAGAGAGAGAGAGAGATTCGCGTTATTTGCAGGCAGGAGAGGACGGTTCGTTTTGGAAAAAAGATATTTTTATAAGTGGGTTTCTATCGTGTGTTGTGATGCAAACAATTGTATTCGTGTGGCTGCCATCTTGTTGCACGTGGCTCTGTTTTATAGGCTCTTTGCACGATACTTTTTTTTAGTTTTTTTTTTTTTGTGTTGCTTTATTTTTATATCTTTCCATTAATTTTCTACGTTGATAAATTAAAAAAATTTATGGTGTGGTTACCCTATTTTATAATTTAATACACTCTCATTTGATGGTAATAATAATAAAGTTAAAATAAAATAAATAAAAAATAAAATCACATTAGAATTTCCCATTTTTATTGATGAGACTTTGGCTGACTTAATAATTTTTCAAGTTTGTATCCTATTTTCTCAAAAAAAAATTGAATATATCATATTTAATAGCTGAAATTTATGAGATATGGTTGAAAATAATTTAAATTTTATCTATAAAATTATAATATGTATCATCTAACTGTTAAATTCAAAATAAATATTTGTTCGAAAAAATTCAAAATAAATATAAAAATTATCATTTTGTATTTTTTAAACAGTTATTGTCAAAAAGGGAAATTCTACGGTTATTTTTTAGTTACTTTTATTTTACTTTGTCTTTATTACCATAGTATAAAAGTATATTTTATTATCCAATTGTAATTATTAACAAAACATATTTTATTTTATAAAAAATAATGTAATGATAGAATGCACCTATCAAAAATTACTAACTTGTTTCAAAAAAAAAAATTTCTAACTTATACATCAAAAGTTATATAGTTTAATAATATATATATATATATATATATATTATTAGTAGGTCAATCTTTGTCTCTCATTCCTAGCCAAATGTGCAAATTGGACTCTCAAGTTTTGCCCTAATTTCATATTAGACCTTTTCATTTTTTTTGAGTCAAATTGGAACTTTTACTTTATAAATTTAGACCATATTGATCTTTTGATCAGTACAATGAAGTCTTATAACTTTTTTTTTACTATAATTAAATTTATAGATTAATAAAAAATTAATTTTAACAGTTACTAGCAAATAAAATTGATAATTTTTAAATATATATATAACGTAATTATAAAGTTTTTAAACCTATAAAATAATTTTTTAACTTTTTTGAATTTTTAAAACTTTTACAATTAAGTGATATATATTTCAAAAAAAAAAACCAATTTTATTCATTAATATAAGATTGCAAAGTGATAATTTGAACAAAATTTTGATTTTAATAGTTGAATAAAAAAAATTTATATTTTATTCATAAGTTTAAATTTTTAAACCTATACAATAATCAATAATTGATTTTTTTATTAACTGTTAAAATCAAATTTTAACAATTATTGATTATTGTATAGGTTTAAAAAATTAAACTCATGAATAAAATATAAATTTTTTTTTAATTTTAACAATTATTGATTATTGTATATGTTTAAAAATTTAAACTTATGAATAAAATATAATTTTTTTATTCAACTGTTAAAATCAAATTTTAGGTCAATTATCAATTTAGAATTTATATTAATGAATAAATTTGGTCATTTTTTTGAATTTTATATCACTTAATTGTAACATTTCTAAAATTTAAGAAAAAATTTAAAAATTTATTTTATAGGTTTAAAAACTTTTAAATTTTTAAAGTTATGTTATATATTTTTTAAAAAAATGAGTTTTAATTTTTTTTAAAAAATTATCAATTTTATTTGTTAGTAACCGTTAAAATTAATTTTTTATTGATTTATATGACTTAATTGTACTCAAAAAAATTATAAAACTTGACTGTACTTATGAAAGGTTCAACATGGTCTAAATTTACAAAATATAAGTTTCATTTTGGCTCAAAAAAATAAAAGGGTCCAATTTGCACCTTTGGCCTCCCCTTCCCTGTTAAAAAAAGGTAAATTATGATCTACCCCTTAATTTTACTATATTGTATTACCTCATCCTTTATATTTAGAAAATATATTTAGTCATCATTTTATTTTGCAATATTGTACTATTTACTATTCCGTTAGAGTTTATGTTAAAATTATTGTTAACTAATGTAAAATGATCAAAATAGCATTTAGTATTAAAAGTAATTACTATTTACCCCTTCTGTTTGACTCCGTTATGCTATTTGTCCCCAACATTAAAAGTTATATTTTTCATTATGATTTTAATTTTAATTTTTGTATTAAAGTTGTTATTAATTAATTCTAAAATTATAATTATACTATTTAATAAAATAAAATACCTAATTTAAACTTTGATCTACTCAAATTTGCAATTAATTACTTATTAATTATTTTTAATTTTAAATATCTACATGTAAATATTAACTTGAAATATTTATGTTGCATAAAAAATTTAATTAAGTATAAATACATTTTTATCTTCAAAAATTATTTTTTATTTGAATTGTTAGTTTAAACTATTAGGTTTATTAATTAAATTAATAAAAATTATTTTTTATGATTGAATAACCTTTTGAATTAAACGTTATTTTGGCTATTTATACTTATTTAAAAATAATTTTAATAAATTTTTTGATAAAAGAGTAAAAATATAATAGTGCGGAAAAATTAAAAAAAATTAAAGTTGAGGGGGCAAACAACAATGATTTCTAATTAATTTATATTCTATTAGAGGATATAGTTGTTATTTCATATCAATTAACAGTAATTTCACCGGAAATAGTAATAGAAATGGGACAATGTAATATTGCAAAAAGAAATGATAAACACATTTTTTTTTAAATGTCAGTAACAACTAACAAAATAATACTATATGGTAAAATAAAGGGGGCAAATTATAATTAACCAAAAAAAATTGCTACCCTATGTCCCATCTTGTTGCACTTGTTCATGTTATGTTTATATGGTGGTAATGGTAGTTGGAACTGCAAGCAAATGTGGTTGTGGGCAGAGAATAGCCAGTGAGTGATGGCGAGGAAGGCAACTGCCACTGTGATACCCATCGGTCCAAAAGGCTTTGAGCGCCGTGAGGTGGTGGTTATGCGAAGAGGATTGTTTTAATGATAAATTAAGAAGTCAGGTGTTGAAAATTGAAATAAATCATCATTTTAATGTGTATTTTTTAAATATAGTTCGTGTCACACTATTACACTATTGTTTATTTTTAACAACTGAGAGATTAAGGGAAGAGGATATCAAACCTATGACTTCACCTTACAATATACATCACGTGAGTAACTAGACTATAAAGGGAGGACACACTATTATACTATTGAATCTATCATTCATTTTACTTTATTTTCACGGTTAACTTAAATAATAAAAAATATAGATATTTTATCGAGAAAAGCGGAGTTTAAACCCTCCATACTCTTTTCTCTTTCTGTAATATTGGAAATTAACCATCTACAATAGTTGTTAAAAAAATATTTTACATATTCTTTTTCAAAGAAATTTCGTTTTACACATGAAATGATTTTTTTTTTCACATATATGTCAAACAAATTAAATAAGTGATTATATTCAATTAATTGCTTACTGAGTGAAAAATTTCAAGTCCGAGACTCCTATTTATTCGGGTGAATCCCATCGATTAGTGAGTATAATGGTCTGTTTGAATTATACAGCTGTTGATTGACAATTTGTATTTGTTAAAAAATGTTGATATATATACTTTGAAAATAAAATAAAAGTAATTATGAAAATTTATTATAAGATTAATTTAATTATATGGTTAATTTTATAAAAAAATGGAAAATTACGTTTTAAAAAACAAAAGGTCGTTTGTTTAAAAAAAACAAAAGGTCGTTAAAAGAAAAACAAAAGAAAAGGGAGCGTAGAGTTTAGGGGCATTTCCATCAGAAAGCCCAAACGAAAGGAAGCTGCTGGAGGAGGCAATCATAGATCCACCACCACCACTACTACAGTTGAAGCGTAGCTGTGACTCTCAACCCTAAATCAATATTTCATTAATTTCTTTATAATTTAATTAACGCTCCAAAGCAAAATCAGCGACAGTCGAAGATCTCATTCGGCCAATGGATTTACCGGAGCTATGGGCGATCTTCGGTCCGGGCGTCGCAGGAGCCGTGTTCGGTGCCGGTTGGTGGTTCTGGGTTGACGCCGTTGTTTGTAGCGCCGTCAAAGTTTCCTTCGTTCATTACCTCCCTGGTCCTTCCCTTAATTCTCTATTTGCTCCTTTAAAATGGTGTACAGACCGACGTTTATATAGGGTTCTGATTGTGTTTGTTTGTGATTTTTAGGGATTTTTGCATCAATCGCAGCTTTGATGTTTAATTGCGTTAGAAAAGAGGATATTGATTACTCTCCTTACGAAGAAGGCGAGTGGAGGTTAGCAATTTCTTTCTTAATTTTGTTTGAATTGTGCTTCTATAAAACCTTATCAATCAATTGATTAAGCCTGCCTGGTAAATACAATGGGATCACTGAAGTAGACCTCATTTTCTATGAGGTTCCCAAGCAAGTGACTTTAAAATTTTGCAGTTGTGTCCAGTATTCTGAATGTTGTTTATGAGTCACCAATCAAATTGAATTTTACAAGTAAGACCTATCAGTGAAGGAGAAATCATCATATGATATAGGTAGCGGTTAGGTGGAAATTGTTTCCTACTACTATTAAGTGCTGCCAGTGCTAGTTAATTGTCTCTTAAAACCATAGCATTGAAAAGGCCTGGATTTTATGAAGCATACGTGAAAGAAAATGGTGGTTCTATATACTACTCTTGAAGTGTGCTGGGTTGTGCATGCAGGCTGTTTCTACTCAGTCCAATTTGTCTTGGAGAATTTTGATTTATAATATTGAGAAGCAAATGTTCTGATCTAAAATATACTGCACGTCTAGAATTGAAAAGAAGCAGAGGATAAAAGTAAAATATAGAGAATGGAGTGTTTTGAAATGCTTTAGAAATGGTTGGCAGAATTGATTCCTACTATGAAATTGAACTGTTTCTAACTTAGAGGGAATAAATTCAATGAAAGGGAGAGGTACAGAGAGACATTTGTAGTAATTTTATTCTGCAGACTCTTTTCATCAGCTTTTCAAGGTTTGTAGTTATCACTTATCAATAACCACAAAACTGGTGATGCACGATTGAGGGCGTGCCTTGGAATCACTTATAAGTTTGATCCTTTTTTGTGATTTGGGCAATTTTCAGCATCTAATAGGCATGATAATTTTGCTCTTCACATCCTGTTTTTATGGCTTCTGGATGATGCTCATTGGCATTAGATGATGGCTCCTTTATTATGCTTGAGAATTTCATATCTCTTGTCTTTGAGTAGCGGAAGGTTTGGTCAAGTAAATTGAAGAAAGTGATTTATGGTGTTTCTGAAAGCAATAGAGGATAATCAATGGAAAGCTTGTAAAGTCAGGATGTATTTTGTTTTGCATTGTGGACATAGACATCCTCCCAAAAAAAATAAAAAATAAAAAACCTCACTTCAGTTAGATGTGTGATATTCATAAATTGTTACAGTTTGCTGTCTTGTCTTGAGATCTGCTTTTCGAGTAGACAATGAGTTGTGACTGCGAGGTAGATCAGCTTTGTAGATAGGGGTGGGTATAAGAAATTTGTGTATTGCCTTGCGATTTTCATTATTACATAAGTAGGAATGGCAACAAAGTGGATTCTCCTCTACCCAACTTTACTATTAGAAAATTCCAAACTTCATGTACCAACCTGTTCTCCACACAGGATAAGGCAAATCTGGAATTTTTTTATGCCTGCATCAGGAGAGCTGCTCCATCAGGGCTGCATGCTACTGGTACTAAGACATTGAAAACATATTTAACTGGTTCATACTTGCTAATTAAGTTTATAGAACAGCTATGGGTTTCATTATAAAAGTTGATTTTGACATGTGCACGTGCCACCCTGGTAGTTGTGATGTCACTTGTAGTGGAGATGGTAGGGGAACATAGAATGGCTTGCATATCAATTTCTCTGCATTCTTACTTAAAAATTTCCAATTTTACTGGCTTAACTAGGAAAAGGAGGCTTTTGTAATATTTACAGCTATGTTTGTGTGTGACTGTGTGAGTGTTTGAGTTTCTATTATGGTCTATCATATATCTTACTTTGATCTGATATGCAGTATTAGTTTCAATCAATGGGCATCAGCTGTTCATATTTGTTGTATAACTCATATTGCACATGAAATATGTGTTGTGATAAACCTACTAAATGAAAATTATCAAGGTCAAGGTGGAAATAGACAATGAAAGGAACAAGGATTTGCCTTAGGAGTTGATGCAACTTTTTCTGGAGCTCATTTGTGAAAATTTTCATGTACCATATGCAGTGATACACTTCTTGCTCAAACTGACCCTGATAAGTTCAGCAATGACAAAAAAATTTTGATGGAATTGCTCAATAAAGTGTTCTGCTATTCTTTTACTCCAAATAGTTGGATTTATTGTGTGGTTGATTGTAATTTATGACTTTGTATATGCATCTGCATGTTTTGAAATGATGAAAATCAATTGATTGTGCATCTCTAGTTCAACCTGATTTACAAGAATAGGTTGCTTTATTCCATTTTCCTGCTCAAGGTTACACTAATTAATTCCTGACTTCATGGTGACAGATTGAAGCTATGGCTTTTCTTTGCTTATGTTGTATCCTTCGTTTCTCTAGCGGCATCAGTAGGCTTATTGATACAAGATTCACTTGTCAAATCTGGGCCTTCAGTATGGACAGGAACTGCAGGTGTCTTGCAATGTGTATTTGTGTTGATAAGGTAAATTGTTGTCTCAATTTGTGCATTGGTTATATTTTGCACTTCTCTTAATGGAGTTGATCAGTTGTTGTTGTCAAGTTACATTTGCATCTATTAAACTAAAAAAACAATTTTGCATTCTGAAATTATCTTAGGATTCTGTTTCTCAGTACTCGGGCTACCAGCTATGTCTTCTTTGATTAGCCTTGTTAAAGCTTTCTCTCCTTTTCCTTTGCTGTATGTAGCTTTGGTTGAAGGTTAGATAAACATGCTCTGTGGCATGTTGATCACATGAAAGTTTTTCTGCGGTGGATGGATAATGATCCTTTTTCTCTCATCACATGACACACACATGGATGTGTAGGGATACATGAGACTAGCAAAGACATGCAACAGTTAATTCTATTATTGGGTTGTAATTTCACATCATATATTTTTTCAATTTTGACTGTTGAATTGTTGTCAATGCTATCTGACTGATTATTCTATACTGGTTGTGCCTTTCTCTGTTCTGATCATATAAACTGGTTTCCTACAGCGGGCTAATTTATTGGACTTCACACGCGGAATGAAATGTGAGATTGTGTGTATCATTTACTTGAATCAACGGGATGAAATATGGTGTTGCCCTGGTGTACATGTTTATGACCTTTAGCCGCCTATCAATCTTGAGCATTGATGGGGTAAATCCATGCAACTTTTCTGGAATTTGTGATGGTTGTCATAGATTCTGTTTATAAACGGGTTCTAATTTCAGCTGCACTTTTTTTTTTCCCTTGATTGGTTATGTATCATTATACTTTGTTTTGGGCTATAAATTGACTGACACTTCCAAGATAATTATACATTATATTTTTTCATCCTTCAAAGAGAAGCAAACGTGGATTTGGTTTTTATCTGATCGGAAGCAGGGGAGTTAGTGCGTACCCAAGTATTTGGCGACTACATTATTGGTGCAGGCTTGAGGCCATTAGAAAATACGATCTTGGACTATAAAATTTAGATTGGAGATGAGAGTTGCCTGAAATTTGAGATACACTGCACAACAACTAGATCCTATGAGGGGGTCCAGCATATGGGCAATCTAACTGTCCATCCAACCTTACAATCAATCTCTATTTTATTATTTTTAATTATTTAATTTTTCTTTATTACATGCGATAAATGCAATTGCCTCCAAATAATTTTCAAATCTTACAAATAAGCTCAAATTTTTATTTAAGTTATTTTCATGCAATTTAGTCTAGTTAACAACATTTAGCACATTACAACACTTTATTATCCACCAAATATAAACAAAATTTAAAAAAGTGCATGTAAAGAAATAAGGGGAGGAAAAATAATTGCATCATTTTTCACACAAGAGTTAAAAATAAAATATAAATTAAACAAAATAAATTTTGTCGCAATCCAAACGCTACTGACCATCCTGAAATTAAAATTTTAAACTAGTCCCCTAAAAGGGAAAAAAAAAATTACAAAAAATAAACGAGTTAGTCTACATAATAAATATATAAATTAAATGGAAAGAATAAAAGGAAATAATTTTAACTTGGCTTCTAAAAAATATAAAAAGGCTAAATTCATACTAGGCTAAAAACAAGAAAAATCGATACTGTTAATTCTAAAAATCTATATTATTTATTAACATTCTGGAATCATTTTATTCCTAGATTGAATAAATCATACCAACAAAACCAACTAATGCACAAACGAATTCTAAAGAAACAGAGTGCAAACTTTAAATCAGCTTAATTATGCATGAAACTACCAATATCTGAATTTAAAAACCCAATGGCAAGCATAGAGAAATAATAAAAAAATTCATGATTCCACTAAAGCAAACTTAAAATGAATTATTTACTAAAACTAATTTAAACAAATGAATCATGCAAAAATATAAAAATTATTTCATTAAAAATACTCTGACGACGCCTCAACACTACTAAGACGAAGTTAATTCATCTTAACACATTAAGAGGACGCTTTATCGAAAAAGTATCGTCTTAGTGTCTCAAATTCTAACTAGATTATCAGAACAAATTATAGAAAAAGGAGTTTTATGCATTCAAGCTAAAAGGGAAAAAACATATATTGTTCAAACACATCACATTGAACTCTTTTCTCGAAGAAATTATGTCATGAATTTACTTCAAATGACTGTAAAATAAGAAAAGAGATTTAAAAGAGGCTCACTCGTTTAACAGTGAATTGGATCCCTTTCTAATTTTCTCTGTCCTTTGAAGTTCTCAGCACAAAGCAATGAGTCCAGTGCAGTGTAAAGTCAGAGTCTTTCTTCCTATGTCAAGCCAAAGCCTTTAATGCTTGTTCTTCTTGTTTACAAACTCCACCTTCACCAGCTGCTGCATTTTTCCTTCTACTTTTGGTCTTCTCTGCGCTTCTTTTTCAATCCCCTTTCTAAACTCCCTCTTTTTTTTTAATCTGTCTTTTTTGTTTCTCTTTACGAGAACATTGTTTTTTTTAGTGTTCTTGTCTTTTTTTTCCCCCTTTTATTTTCTCCAAAACCACTTCCCCCTCAACCTCCTTCATGTTCTCTCACATTCCTACTATGTTAGCAACGGCTTCTCGCGCTAACAGTAAGAGGAAATCGCATTGCAACATTATTTTCTGCACTATTCTAAAAACATCTCAACATTGATAAAGCACTGCCTTAGTGACTCCATATTAGTGATGTTATTGTAGGCGGCGGGGTCTAGCGCACGTCCAAGTGCTCGGCGATCACGGCACTGTGCAGGCTTAGGGTCCGCTAGAAAATACAATTATGGGCTTTGGGGCCCATTATTGGAGATGGAGTCGCCACCCGGATGAAAACCGAGACACACTTACAGCAACTGGATTCCGCGGAAGATACCCAGAAGCCGTCATCAGAGAACGGGTTCGGAAACTGAGTATGAGCGTTTGAATGCTCACTCGACCTTGCGGTCGGCCTCCATTTGTATTTTGTAATTTATTACCTCGGATTATTTGATTATTTCCTTATTACTGTTGAATTGCAGTCATTTCACTTTTATTTTTACCAGATTTGCACATTAGTCCTGTTAATGCTTTTTGGCCTTGGCAAATAATGGCAAATAAAATTAATTTACAAGCATTCATTCCAAATAAATGGGGATGGGATTAGGGATTACAAATTTGTACAGTTAATATGACAATTAAAACCACTCAAGAACTAATTAATATAATATACAAGTTTAGTGATTAAAAATCACTCTTAAGAATACCTTCAAAATAAAAGAGATCAACTTCTCACAAATAGAGGAGTTGGGGTTAGCTTTCATGCATAGCATATATATGTTAAATAAAACATGATTATTTGCACAAATATATCTAATAAAACTACAAATATTCAAATATACACATAATAGACAAAA
>CATIWK010242178.1:0-14952 GCA_949634005.1 Mallotus japonicus
ACACTCTCAGGAGCACATTCCATTGGCATCTCACATTGCTCTTCATTCTCTGGCCGTCTCTACTCTTTCAATGCTACCCATCCTCAGGATCCCTCCATGGATTCTAGATATGCAGCTTTCTTGAAGACTAAGTGCCCACCACCAAGCAACAATGGGGATCCAACAGTGCCACTTGATCCTACTCCTAATCGCATGGACAACAGATACTACATTGAGTTGACAAAGAATCGCGGATTATTGACATCAGATCAGACACTGATGAACAGCCTTTCAACACAACGAATGGTGGTGAACAATGCAAGGAATGGTGCAACGTGGGCTGCCAAGTTCGCGAAGGCAATGGTGCATATGGGTTCTCTTGAAGTTCTTACTGGGACTCAAGGTGAAATCAGGACACGATGCAATGTTGTGAATTAAGCAGCCAATCACTTGTTTTCTGAATTAATTATTTTGTTCGTTTGGTGAATATTTTGTTTCTTCATTCGAGAGAAACTGTAAATTGTTTCTTCCATTATTTATAAATTATAATGTTAATGCCACCTTTTATTTTCACTTTATTTCTATTTATTCTTAATTTTTTTTTTCTTTTTTTTTCATTTGATTCACCTGATTATTTTGTCATAAATTACTATTATAAAATTAAGAACATCCGGATGCATAATAACAACAACAAATTTAATTCCTTATAAAAGGATAGCAATAGATGACACGGACCACGACATCGCGCCTCACAAGAGGACAAAATTTTTTGAGCAGTTATTATATTGCCTCGAATGTTAATTAAAATTTTTTTTGAATTTTTTTTTGAAATTTTAATTTTTTTTAACAATTAATTAAAATGATAGAATCTAAAATTTAAAATGAATTGGGTGAATCCGTCTTACCATGATTTAAACACCTATAACTTGTAAATAATTTATTTATTTTTTATTTATAATGTAATTATTAAAAAAAAGAGGGACATTATAATAAAAAATCGTTACTCGTGTACTATTCACGTCACAAGTAGCCATGTTAATCTTTATTCCTTATAAAATTAATATGAATGTTTAAAAAAAAATTAAACATATAAAATCACTTAAGAGGCAATAGGAAAAATTCCAATTCTAGCTTTAAAAATTTACAGATTATTAGTTTATCCATGTAGTAAATACACATGCATGAGCGGATCAAAGATGGTTTTCCAATCCTGAGAAAGTGTGTAGTTAATTTGCTATTGTAATAATCGTCCGAATCATATATACTTTCTATTAATTTTTATTTGGTAAAACTGACAGGAAATCAAAATGAATTTTTATTAAAATTTTGATTAATTTTATTTTATTTATTATAAATGTTTGATTTGATTGGGTTTGAACCAAATGTTAACCCTACATCTATAACCATTAATAATAATTTTAAAAAAATAGCTAGAGGTACAGTCGCGGTAAATTGCATGGACATGGCTGGGACCTTCATTACAGGATACGTTATTGTATGTTTGAAGCTGAAAATTCCTAATAGGAATGAATACATTAGGACGAGAGTGAGTTGCCTATAATAGATGTTCTATTTAATTTCCTAGTTTATAACTTTGAATATCACTTGAATGTTTTCAAAAAAAAAAAAAATATCACTTGAATGTATTTAGTTAACTCATTTTTTTTGTTAAACCACGAGGTGTCCTGGATAGGCCCCACCTCAGTGGGAAAGCATCTTTAAACATCCACATTCAGATTAAATCCCCGTTCGAGTCGGGTGGATCCCTTTCGAGGTGAAAGCTCTACCTCAAGATGCTGAGGCATATAAGACGGGGGTTCGAGCCCCCGACCTCTTAAGCCAAGAACAGCGCCTTGCCCACTTGTCTGCACCTCTTGAGGTTTTAGTTAACTCATTCAAAATCTTTTATGAGCAATTGGTTAGAAAAAAAAAGTTTTTTTTTTTAATAAGTTTGTCTAAGTCAGGTCAAATGTAATGGTAGTTAGCCAACTTCACATTTATTATAGTTTGGATACTAAACTTCAATTTATTTCTTTTTGGCAATCTACTTTCGATAATAATTTAAAAAAAAGTACTGATAAAAAATTTTTAATCCTCTAAATTTCTCTTCAAAATTATTTTGATCCCTCAATCTTTTTATCTTTTCAATTTAGTTCAGAAATTATAAAAAATTTGCAAGTTTACCTTCTTTTAAATTATATATGATACCACTCAGAATGAGTATATTCTTACTAGGAGGATTCAAAATGATTTACAAATTTTTCCTTTTTTTCTATAAATGTATAGAAAATATGGATTTATTTGTAAAAACATCTTTGTTTCTAGATTAAAATAATAATTCAAAAATGCTTAGCTACTAAAAAAAATTTAAGTGACTTAAAAATTGAATGGAAGTTTAGTACCTAAAAAATACAAATTAAATTTTGATAACTAAATTAAATAAAACTAAAGTTCAGTATCCTTCTATAGATTTGACCTGTAAAAAGTCTAAAACATTTCTTTTTATGGATTTCACAATGCTTGTTGTAGAAAAATGTTATTTTGTTAATGCTCCTTGATTAAATTTGTCTTCATTAGAGAATTATCAATAGATTACATCACAGGGTGTGATTATTTTTTAATATTCATTATAAAAATAATGAATTTTATCAATATTGTATTATATCCTTCTTAATGGATCATAACTTTTGTTTGAAAACATAGAAAACAAAAAAGAAAATGAGGGAAAGAGAAGAGGAAAGAAAAAAAAAACAGCAAATTAAAGAAAAAGAGAGAATCTTAAAATTTTTTTTACAAATAACAATTATGATCCATTAACATATGTCACAATTATTGGGTAACAGAGCAATAACAATTTAAGGATTTTTTTCTCCTTTCTTTTTCTTTTTTCTCCTTTACTCTTATACTAACAACGTATAAAAGCTATTATCTTCTATATTGTTGTCAGTTAGGGGTGTAATTGAGTCGAGTTGAGTCGATATATTGCTAAACTCGAGCTCAACTCGATTATCAAACTCGAAGCTTGAGCTCGACTCGAACTCGATCGAGCTCTTCTTTTTAAAGATCGAGCTCTTTTTTTTAAAGCTCGAGCTCGACTCGATTAAAGAATTCATATACTCGAACTCGATTCGGTTTGACTCGATTAATTAAATAAAATTTTTGAATTTTTAAAATATTCAAACTCGACTCGAGTTCAAACTCGAGCTCAAACTCAACTCGGTTAGCAAACATATATTTATAATTATATTAAAATAAAGAATAAAATAGTAAATATATCAAACTCGACTCGAACTCGATAGGCTAGATTAAGCTCGCGAGCCTATCAAGTCATATATTTAGGAGCTCGAGCTCGACTCGATAGTCTACTTGAGTAGCTCGAGCTCGACTCGACAATAATCAAGTCGATTTTGAGTTTTTTTCGAGTCAATCCTGAGTAGTTCGCGAGTAGGTTTGGCTCAGTTACACCCCTATTGTCAGTACATTACATGTTGAAAGATGGTGACCTGAAGATCCGAACTTACCCATACAGTAACTACAAATCAAAATACTAATCAGCTTTCCCTGATTAAAGGTGGCAATTTTGATTCACATATCGGATTCGTATTAACCGGATAGTGATCTAAACATGATACAAATTGGCTTCAAAAAAAAAAAAAAACATGATACAAATTGATGCAAATATGACATGATAAAATTATTGTGTTACAAATTTTAACACAAATAAGACATATTAATAAATGAATTCACACGGTACAACACGATAAACTCATTTAATATATAAATTAATTTGTGATTAAATTTTCATTTCTAAAAATGTTTTTAGGGACATTTCGGTTTTTAAAATATTTTTTCTTGATTCTATCTCAAAATAATTAATCTTTGGGACAATTTTTTTAATATGTTTCTATTAATTTACTTTTTTGTTACAATTTTTATTGTCTATTAACAATGTTTATTGGTGATATTTCCCTTTTTCTCGTCTGTAATACCAGATTTTTTTTTTCCATATTTTTAATTTTTATCTTTGGTGTTACCATTTTCTATGATATTTAATATATTATTTTTAATCTACATAATGATTTTTTAATTTTAAATTCTTTCAATATATATTGTTTTAGCACAAGTCAAAGAAAGTGGAAAAAAGCTACTCCATCAGATCTTCTATCCATTTAATGATATATACACTACCCACGGACAAATATTCAAAGATGGCAGCAAAACTTTGAAGATGCACCCATTCTCTTCTGGCCTGAAGCAACGCGTCTTACTAAGACAAGTGTCTTAGTAAGAATCTCTGGAAAACGAATGCCTTACACATTTTTCTCTCATATCCTATGTGGCACCTCAAAATGGCATTTTTTTGTATTTCTCTTGATGTTCAGTGTTTTTCCTCATTTCAATTGTTTTTTTCTTAGTTGTTTTTCTTCCTCTTTGTAACGTTTCTAAATCTGAAGCATATAACCGTTTTTCTCTATAACAATTAAATGTGCTTTCAACAAATAATTCATTCAATTTGATTAAACGTTGAAACGTTACTTTTAATATCTCGCTCTCATCAGCTCTGCTTCAAGACTCATTGTTCTACTTCTGCAACAACCCAGAGGTATGTTTTGATGATGTCTATCTATTCATGACTCCCTTTATAATGGGTTCTATAGATTGTTTTTTGTAATAGGTTTTTTGATGATGGCTGCATATTTGATGATGTTGTTGCAAATGTGAATTGGTTTAATCGCATAAATTCCAAATTTATGCTTTCTTGTATTTTCTGGTCGGTAGAGTTCAGCAAGTTCTTTGTGATCCTACAGAAGAAAGGACCGGGTTTGTTTAATTTTCTGCTTCTTTAATTTTTGTTTTATGTGCATTCGTTAATAGATGGTTAATTTACATTATAGAGATGGTATTGTGAATTGGGTGAAATTCGCTTAAAATTTTGCTTGGGATGTGATATCATGAAAATTCATTGAAAAAACTGAATGAAGATATCCCACTTTAAATTTAGAACCATGTCAAGTTTTGTTCACTCTGTAAGCTGTGTTGCAATGGATTATTGATCATCCCAAATTTAAGAATGATCCACTTTACATATCTGGTGATTCTTAACCAATTACTGTAGAAGTAGCAAAAGGTAACTTTCCTCATGAACTGTGATATACAAATTATGTTGTTGCTCTTATGTTTTCATCGGTAATTCGGATATTGTTTTGTGCGTTGTGTTGCAGGAAATAGCGCGAAACACAAGCCATTCATGAATCTTCAGGTCTGTTACTACTTGTAGCTATAATAAATTTGAGTTATTTTTCATTCATGTGAAGTCATTTCCAGCAAGTTTATAGTGTATGCTAAGCTATGATGTTACTTAAATTTGAATCAAGGATATATTTTTGGTAATCCAGTAACAGATTTACATAATGATGAGAATTCCAGAGTTGAATTTTTCTTCCGGGCAGGACTTATATCTACAGAACTATTTAAGGCAATTTCAGTTCTGCAAACATCAAATTAAGCTCGTATAATTCTTTTTTGTTATGTAAACTAACTATGAAAACATGTGAGAGTTGGTTTATGCTTCTCCAGGATGCTAAAGAATACTGAAATGGTGATTATATTGCACCAAATGCTACAAATGTTGAATGTATGGATACTATACAACGTATAGCAGAGGTAAGAGGAAGTTCTACTTTCCATTGTTGAATATCATTTTCCATTAAATATGTTCTTTTTGCGTATTTTTTTAACTAATGACATAATGTTTCGGGGTTAAATTACAGTGCATTCTAAAAAGTATTAAAATACTCAAGTATTTGAACCAAAGTGCAATTTTGCATCTCCAAAACCAATGGGCTTGAAATGGGGACCCAATTTTTTTTATGACACTCCCATTGACATTGCTTTATCATCATTAATATATTCCCTAAGAATTGGTGCAGAGTAATCCCTCTTCTCCTCTCATTTACATATATATAAGACATTGGTCCAACTGTATCACACCACAATCCCAAACTGAAAAAACCAGTAAATTGTGTTACATTTTGCAGAATTATAATTATGTACTCTCTTACATTTGGGAAAATTATGAAAAATTGCATAATTTTAATTTATGGTTACCTTAAATGATTGTGGGGACAAATATTTTCAATCCTGCAAAAATCACATGCCGCTCACTGTGTTGGTATTTTTGGTTCTACAAATGCATTGACTTCATCATATATATTCCTTATATTAGTGTTTATTAAATTTTGGTTGCACATTGTATTGCACACTAAATGGTTGCACATAATTCATGAAAACAACAATAATGATGATAATAATAATTGATCCTTTCTCATCATTTCCTCTCTAAAATTAAAGGGAACAGAAAGAAAATAAACTGAAAAAGAAATTCATCTTTCTTTTATTATTGCATTTTCTAGTTGTTTGTCAGAGGCTCCAAGATTAAAAAAAAAAAAAAAGTATTAATAGAGGCAGATTCAAGAACTTCAATTTTTTTTTTTTTTGTTCTTGCAATAAAAGAAAGAAAGAAAGCAAGAAAGTGTCTTTTTTTTTTCAATTTTTTTTGTTCTTGCAATAAAAGAAACAAAGCAAGATATTTTTTTGATAAATTAAAGATTAAAGCTTTTGAAGAAATGAATGGTCTCTCACATCTTGAACAAGTTAATTCAGAGTTTGTTGAAGTTGATTCAACTGGAAGATATGGCAGAGTTTGTATATATGTATATGTTGTGCACCTAACTCTCTTTCACTTTTTTTTCAGTGTTTGAGTATGATTTTTGGATATCATTTTTGTTTCTTTTGCAGTATAATGAAATTATTGGCAAAGGAGCTTCAAAGACAATGTATACAATTGAAATTTTGCTCCTTCCCTTTTGTTAAATTGCTTGGAATTAGTGTTGTTTGAATTTGGTGCATGCCCATTCTGATGTTTTTGCCAAATTTGCCATCTTTTTGGATCTTTTTGTGAAATGGGTTGCATATTGATTTGCAAGTGCTTTTGGATGCTTGAATTTGAGGCATTTATAGAGCATTTGATGAGTATGAAGGGATTGAAGTTGCTTGAAACCAAGTCAAGGTATATGATTTCTTGCAAAGGCCTGAACATCTTGAAAGACTCTACTGTGAGATTCATCTCCTTAAGACATTGAAGCATGAGAACATAATGAAATTTTATACTTCTTGATTTCTACATATATATCAGCTGATGGATTCAGCCCGTTGGAATTGTAATATTATTATAATTAGGTGCCTTTCTGGAATCGTAGAATAATGAATTCCCTTCCATAATGAAAATGATGATGTTACTCGTAAGGTCCTACGTTGCCTATATGTTCCAAATACCAAACATTTTATGTGAAAATTTTAGAAAGTGGAAAATTTTTTTTTTTTTTATTCAACACGCATTCAATTTTTTGTTTTTTTTTTACTCAATTGCTCTTCTTCTGTGTTTTGCTTGCATGTTTAAGCTTCTTATACTTGTGATAGAATAAAACTGTATAGTTTCATTTTTATCGCATCAGGGGCCAGATGTATGATAGAAGTGCATCAGCAGTGGAGTGAATGCAAGGCGATAGAATGGCAGAATTGGAAAGAATTTTTTTTTTTTTTTTTTTTTTTGGTAAATTGATACACTAGAATGTTGTACTACTTATAGAAGATTGGTTTCTCCATTCTTAGACACTTACTGAGTTTTGTTAGATGTGAATAGACATGAACACTTCATTTTGTTTTTTGATTGATGGTGTTTCCAAGGTAGAGGCAAACACACCAACTTTGATTTTCTTTACAAGATCCTTTTTAGATTTCTTCTAATAATTATACAAATAATTTTTGGCCATACTGAAATAAGATGTGTTAAAATTTGTTCGGCTAAAGTAGCAATTTGCCCCCTAAACTATCATCTAAGGTGCAATTAACCCTAAAATTAATTTTTTTAGCTATTTCATCCAAAAAGATTCAAAATTTGGCAAATTTCCCCAAATTGCCAGTCAAAAGAGTAGTGTGTACTACACTTTCTCATTTAATTAATTACTTCTTATTAAAATAATTATTTACATTAAATAACATTTATTTAAAACATTACATTAAAAATCAATCATAAAAAAGAGCAAAAAAATTTCTTTGCTCACAGAGGCCGCTGCTCCTAACAAACATCACCGCCACCTCTCTCAACAACTACCATTTTCACCTCTCCCAGTAATCGTCGTTGCCGCCTCTCCCAGTAACTGCCACCACTGCCACAGAACACAGAACAAATGATTGCTTCATAGGATCGGTTTTGATTAACAAAGGAGGGCATGACTATTTTAACCATCTTCCAAATTAATCATATAATATCCAAAAAAAAAATGAGGTCTACATATAAAATTGTGTTAGCAGAATCTGAAATGGCTACTACTTGCTCCGAATCTACAAATCATATGCTTTTTGATAACATGAAGAGAAAATTTGCATTTTTTTTTATAATGGAGTGAGGAATGGGATGAAAAGTAAGGATCAAGTCATCTCACTAAAAGTGTTGCAGTCGTCTCACTAAAAGACTGCAACATTTGTTGCAGTCGTCTCATAGAATACTTGGACATTATTTTAGTCATTATAGCATTCATTATTAGAGCTGTTTTTTTCCCAATGCATTGATGCTAATGCTCAATAAATAGCTCATATTTTGCATATATAATTAGGATTTTTTTTTTTATAAGTACAAATTTGATCTCTATGATTTTGTCTTTTGGCAAAACCAATATTGTAGTTTTTTCGACATATAAATACCTGTGTTTCATTTTTTTACATTTTAGTATTCTTCTAGCAAATATTTTTTTTAAAAAATATATAATTTAATATAAAAATAATGTGGATTTTTAATACTAATCATATAATGGATGATATATCGTTGAACTAATTACAATAAACTCACAATAAATCAATTTTAGATGTATTTTTTATTTATTATGAATAAAGAGAAATAATTTTTAAAATAAATTTACAATATTTTTAAAAATAACTAATTGGTTAGATTGATCATAAATTATATATAAAATAAATTTATCATTAAAATTTAATATTATATTAATGTTTTCTCATAAAATAATAATGATATTATTTATAATGGTACTGAAGTGTAAAGAAAATGAAACACATGGTACTTAAATGTCGAAAAAAAATTATAGGATTGATTTTGGCAAAAGGCGAAACCACAGGAATCAAAATTGTACTTATCTCTTTTTTTTTCCTTGTGTTATTTCAAGTATCCCTGCTTCACATATCAATAAACACAGTATCTCACAAATTCTCTTTTCTTTTCTTTGTTTTTCTGCTCCTCTTGATCTGAATAAATAAATAAATAAATAATTCCATTATATGTGGAAATCTGAATTTTAAAAGTGTTCAATGGAGTGAGCAATGAGATGAAAAGGAAGGACCAAGTCGTCAACAACACTTGCTCTAGTCCGCCAAAAAAGTGGAAGACTTGGAAACACTTGCTCTACTCCACCAAAAAGGTGGAAGACTTGGAAACACTTGCTCAAGTCCACCAAATGAGTGGAAAACTTGGAATCATATAGAAGTCCTTAGTGTTTACTGTTTGATTGGTCTTCTCGATTGATACATTGTTCAAATTTAGTCCAAAAATAAAGTTATTTGATTTGCTCATTAGTGGTGGAAATGAATTTTCTTGCTTAATGAGGTCTTACATTGCCCAAAAATGATGTTACTCATGAGGTCCTACGTTAGTCATGTTCAAGTAGAAACATTTCATGTGGAAATTTTAGAAAGTGGAAAATTCTTTTTTTTTTTTTTTATTTAATTCAACCCAGGTTCAATGAGCTATGAGTTACAAAACAGGGGTAGCCATTTCTTTAACGCTTACAATAAAGAGATAACTCCCAACAATATTAATGGATGATGGGTATTTCTCACATGGACAACAGATACTACATTGAATTGACAAAGAATCGCGGACTATGAATTGACTTCAGATCAGACACTGATAAACAGCCCTTACACACAACGAATGGCAGTGAACAATACAAGGAATGGCGCAGCATGGGCTGCCAAGTTCGCAAAGGCAATGGTGCATATTGATGTTCATACTGGAACTCAAGGTGAAATCAGGACAAAATGCAGTGTCGTGAACTAAAAAGCTTACTTGCTGCTGACATGGTTTCCATACAAACTTGTGTCTCGTTCTTTTCCTTCATTTTGAAGTCAATTCTTTTATTCATTGGTGATTTTTTTGTTGATTTATCATAGCAATTGTAATATGTTAATATGATGTGCTCATAGCAAAGTAATTTAATTATGAAAATTTATGAAATATATATATACTTTTAAATTTGTTAATATAATGTTATAAGAATATTTTGCTTTCATCAATTGCTATAATAAAATCAACCAGAATCATTAATGAATGTCCAAAAATTTTAAAAAAATAAATAAATAGAAATGCTGGTAATATTAGCAAGGGTGTTAAAAAAAAAGGATTTAAATTTATACCAAAAGTAATAAATTTGAATTCTTTTAAACAAAATTTTAAATTCAAGTCTTTTGTATGGAAAAAATAGACGTTATGAGACCTTTAACTCTTATGTGGTTCATCCTGATTGAAATTAGTTAGAACTCTTATAGTTAGGAGTGGAAGTCAAAAACTTTATTTTTGTGTTTCACAATATTATGAGAAAAATTTTATAAAAATTATGAAAAATTTAATTCCCTCTAAATTGATGTATATTTTTAATTTAACCTCTTTGTTTGTATTAAAATTTTATCTTTATTCTATTATTTTTTAATTATCGTTTCCTCTACTTTAAATTCCCCTTCTACTTGTAGCTAATGATAGGATACCCGAAATAATTAAAAAAAAAAAAGAGACAGATAAAACTAATTAAATTATCATATAACTAACGTATTGATGGACTGCACAATATAGTACTGTAGTTCTCCTTTTAAATTGATGATAATAGAACTTCTTCTATCTCAAAATACTCTTAAAAAGAAAATACAATTTTCACTGGCGTATAACTGTAGTTAAGTTAAGTCATAATCATCATTTTAATCATTAGTTAACTGTACTTTTCCTAAATTCACCCAAAAACAAACTCCAATTGGTTTGTTCTCACTTAGCGCATCCCACCTGGAAAGAGACTTTACCAATTTCTTTTTTCAATTAAATTAGGTGGTGAAAAACATTTATTGTATAAATATTAAAATTTTATTTTAAAGGTATATTTTTAAAGATATATAAAAGTATATGCATGAAACACAATTTAATTTACTAATTAATTTATTAATGAAATTCTATTTCATTTTTCTTCAAATACTATAAGTCTATAACCATATCAGTCATGACCTCATCTTAATCTTACCATTCCATTTCTAGACTAAGTCCCAACTGCTAATGTAGCTGTCCTGTAGCTTTTGTATCTTTGCATTCCCATAATAAAGCAAACCACTGAAAAGTATTTATTGTCCTTATATTATTGTCTTTATAATTCTATTGGAACCAAAACGGATATTAGTTATGAGTTTAGTGATCTGAATATTAATAATTTAAATTTAAAAAATAAATAAAATACATAAAAATTTACTTTTTAATTAAAATTAAGATAATTAGAGAGTGACAAAATATGTCAAATAAATTTTATTATTTTGTAAATTGACTATCTATAATAAAAGAAATTAAAAAAGTATAAAAATTTTCTTAAGATACCGAATATGCTAATTAACTTAAAAAACATTAGATGAAGATTATGGATTCAACACTTTCTTTATCTTCCTGATCTGGCATTTGCAAACCTAATAAACTTTTTCACGAGGGAAAAAATATTGCAAATTATATCATGGACCCTTATCCATATAGCAATATAGACTAGGGTCCATCATACGTGAGAACCAAACCGCATTCTTTTTTTTAACGATTTATTTGTTTTTGTTTGTTTGTCATAGCAGTTATCTCAATTTTTCCGACCACCGCGCAAGACAAAGGCAATAGTTTGCTGAAGGTTCGATGATATCTCAACCTCTTCTTAAGTTGGAATTTCTTGATTTCCACTTCAAACCAACCATCTTCACTCTTCTCTAATCCCTCATAGTTGCTCTCCTCTTTCTTACACATCCCCCTTCATTGTTTCAACTTCAAAATCTAACATGCAAGACCATCTCTTCTTCATCCTCTCTATTATATAACTCTTACTGCTCACCATTAATATATATATATATATATAATAAGAACAACGTTAGTAGTGATAGTGGTATCGCCCAACGAAAATAGAACCTGCATAAGTGAAATGCATTCAACCAAGTTAATAAATAATTGGTTATATTCTTGAAAGTATGTTATGATATATAAAATTAATAATAGAGAGAATCAAATAGCTCAGGTTCAAAAAACCAATGAATTTGCAGGTGAAAATTAATAAATTTATATGTTTTATCTTATGAACTTAGCCCATGTTCATTAGTATTTGTCTATAGATTCATTATTATTTGTCTACAAATTCATTAGTATTTGTCTACACATTAATTAGTTTAATAATAAGATTTATTACTTAACAATATTATTAATTAATATTAAGTAAAAATTAATATTACTATTAAAAAAATTAATAGGTTAATTGGTCAAATAATATTGGTTCATTTATTAAATCATGAAGGTCCATTAGTTAGCAACTGTAAGTTCATCACTTTTAATACTTTAGTTTATTTTTCTATATAAGTTCATCAATAAAAAACTATAAATTCATTGAACACAACATACAAATAAAAGTTTGTTTATTATAATTAAAAAATAAAAAATTAAATAATTTTCTATTGAATAAAAATTTTATTTCACTAAAATCAGGATTGGAAAACTACAGAAAGAGTGGGGCTGTCAAGGAGTTTGTTCCTAACCTGGTTTATTGAGTGAGGAACCCATTTTGCCCATGAGCAATCACCTAATGAGGTGAATCAGCTCATATATATATATATATATATATACATACTTGAAGCAGTGTCAACTATTGGAATTTAGCTTTTATCTATTTACTATTTTATTAGTTGACAATGAAGCTCTATATATTCAACTATATGATTCTACTTTGTCAATCTTGTATAAATAATAATAATATCAAAAAAAAAAAAAAGGACTTTGTCAATTTAGGAAGTTACCAAGAGAATATATAAATAAAATATCATCTTTATTTTGCATATTGCAACTGATTCCCTACACATTTATTGTGTATCCAACAAAGAAAAATGTTATTTCCAAAAAAAAAAAAAAGAAAAATGTTGAAAGTTTCTCTAAAATTGTATTAATTAACATTACAAGTTTGATTTGAAAAGAGTTGAAATTTCTTACAGGTAATTTAATGCCACACCCTATTTGCACAGAAATGTTCAAAATTTTCAACAATCTAGCTAGCGAGCACCTTAAGGCTACACGTCTTACATACCATTCTTCTTCACCTATAAATAATATCATAGGATCCACTATTTTTTCATCTCAACCCACACTTTAATACATCCTTTGCCAAGCTAACTATATTTCATAATCCATTGGTTCATTTCATTTCCATCCCTTTTACCACAATGACTTCTGTGACCCATTGCATTATTTTCCTTCTGTTTTGCTCGTTGTCTGCTCTGTCATCTGCATCTCTTAGTGTTGGTTTCTATAAATCTTCTTGTCCATCAGCAGAAGCTATTGTAAGAAAAGCTGTAAACAAGTTTGTGTCTCGCAACCCTGGATTAGGTGCTGGACTTATCAGAATGCATTTCCATGACTGCTTTGTCAGGGTATGCACCATCACCTTATAATTTTGGTTAATCTGTTGCATCAATGATTTGTAACTAAAACAAATATGAACTTTCTTGAACTTAGTCTGATATTTTTCTTTCTGTGCATTAAAAACAGGGCTGTGATGCTTCTGTGCTGCTAGAATCGACACCTGGAAATCCATCCGAAAGAGAGCATATTGCTAATAACCCAAGCCTACGAGGTTTTGAGGTTATTGATGAAGCCAAAGCACAAATTGAAGCCATTTGCCCAAAAACTGTGTCGTGCTCAGACATTCTTGCTTTCGCTGCTCGTGACAGTTCCTTCAGGCTTGGAGGGATAAACTACGCCGTGCCAGCAGGAAGGCGAGATGGACGTGTCTCAAATGTGGATGAAGTAGCACAAAATATTCCACCTCCCTTCTTCAATGCACAGCAATTAGCAGACAATTTCGCCCGCAAAGGAATGTCAGCTGATGAGATGGTGACGCTATCAGGAGCACACTCTATCGGCATCTCACATTGCTCTTCATTCTCTGGCCGTCTCTACTCTTTCAATGCAACCCATCCTCAGGATCCCTCCATGGATGCTAGTTATGCAGCTTCCTTGAAGACAAAGTGCCCACCACCAAGTAACAACGGGGATCCGACTGTACCACTTGACCCTACTCCTAATCGCATGGACAACAGATACTACATTGAATTGACAAAGAATCGCGGATTATTAACATCAGATCAGACACTGAGGAACAGTCCATCCACACAAAGAACGGTGGTGAACAATGCAAGGAATGGTGCGACGTGGGCTGCTAAGTTCGCAAAGGCAATGGTGCATATGGGTTCTCTCGATGTTCTTACTGGAACTGAAGGTGAAATCAGGACACGCTGCAATGTTGTGAATTAAGCTCACTTGCTGCTGAAAGAGATTCAGCATTAATGCTTGTTTTTTTTTTTTTCTTTCAATTTGCAGTTATTTCTTTTATCCATTTGTCTCCTTTCTGAATATTTTGTTTCCTCAAAGAGCAATTGCAAATCGTTTCTTTCACTTTTCACTATCTTTATGTCACATTTTATTTTTCATATATATATATTTTGTTTTTACTTTATACTTCTTAAATGAAATGATGATCATTCATTGAATAAAATTTCTTTAATTTTAAATTTTTTTACAATTATTTTTTATTCATTAACTAAAAGAATTTTAACTAATTCGTCTTAAGTTGGGTGGAA
>CATIWK010242230.1:0-11416 GCA_949634005.1 Mallotus japonicus
ATTTTTTAAGTAATTATTAACTTATTATATTATATGTTAAAGTTTAGTTTGAAATTTTTATTAATATGGTACATTTTATTGTATATTTTGCATTTTTTACGGTAGCGCCGAACGATACAGTCCGAATCGATCCGATTCAGATCGATACCGTTACACCGTTACAGATACCGAAACGGTTCACGAAACCGTTATTTAATTCCCTGATTTGGCATGTTGATAAAATGACGTCAGAGATTGTCTCATCAAGTAACCTATTCAGTTTGCTCCTAGGAATGCCAATATATATATATATATATATAAGGCCATAAAATAAACTATATTAACAAGAAGAAAGAAGATTTACAGCAACTTTCAATAACCAGTCATTGGGTAAGCTATTACATAAACAGGACTTAGCTACCCAATTTGCTACCTGGTTAGAAGATATGTTTACCCATCTAAATGAAACTTTAACAAAATAACTAAGTTTGTTCAAAATAGACTGAATAATAACAGCAATATCCCAAGGGGGATGAGAAGTTTGAGAAATAGCAGAGAATAGCTCAACAGAGTCTATTTCAAAATACAAAAATTACAGCCTTCAGAAATTGCCAAATCTACTGCCATTCTAAGAGCCTCCGCCTCAGCTGCCCTTGGATTCAAAGATGAAATCAAATTTGTATTTCCATGAACAATTCTACCTTGGAAATTTCTTCCCACAACAGCAAGGCCTGCAATATGAGATTCATGATTAAATGAAGCATCACTATTAAATTTGATACACCCATAATCCGGAGGTATCCAATGATCCTCCCTGGAATTTTGAATCAACTCATTACTATAAATTTCTTTTTCAGATTCAGCGTTCATCACTTCAACAAGCAAAGTAAACGATAAGTTGATTGCCTTAATCGGATCATGCTGTTTCTTTTGAAAAATACATGCATTCCTGTTCTTTGAGATAAACCAACCTATATTTAACAACATGGCAATTATAGTGGCTTTCTTTCTAGCATTATTTTATGATGATGTAGCAAACTATTTTCTTTATTTAATAATAGTTGTGCTTTCCTTTCAAAAAAAAAAAATGTAACAAGTAACAACAGATATAACTAAGGGTGTGCAACGCTTCTGACCAAACTGAACCGAAAACCGAACTGACCCAATTCCGTTCGGTTTGGTTGGTTAACATTTTTAATTTTTTAAACCGAACTGAATTGAACTGAATTTTTGGTTCGATTCAGTTCGGTTCAGTTTTTATATTCAAAAAATCGGTTGACAGAATTAATAGAAATTCTATATTTTTTTAATTTTTTAATTTTTTATTTTTAAATAATAAAATAATATAATACAAATTTAAAAAATAATTTATATTTGTAAAAATTCAGTTTGTTCGGTCGGTTCGGTTTTCATGTTAAAAAATTCAATTTTTTTCGGTTGGTTCAATTCGGTTTTCTAAGTTGATTCGGTTCAATTCGGTTGTAGTTTGGTTCAATTCGGTTCGGTCAAAAAATGATCCAAAACCGACCGAACCGACCGAATGCACACCCCTGGATATAACAAGATTCTTTAAGCATGCAAGAAAAAAAGAGTAGGACATGAACACACTGCTCATCACAAAAATAAGAATATAACATCCAAATGGAATTCAATTTGTGGTTGGGAGGAAACTATAGTGTTCTTAAAATCTTTGTTTCAATATGTTACTGTCTACCTCCTAATTAAAGTGTCATCTGTCAATGCATTTGGTGTGCAGCTTTTAGTTTTTGGTACGTACTCAATTTTAGGTTTCCAACACCACAAGCTCAATTCTTTTATTTATTTATTTATTATTATTATTATTATTATTAACAATGTCAAATGACTTATGCATTATTTCCTCTTTTCTTTTTTATCCGTCGTTTTATAGGAAGATGTAAAATTTTATTTAATTGTCACTTTTATACAATTAATAAAATTTAAATTTCAGATGGAATAATAGATTGCACAATGGAAAATAGTCATTTTTTTTAACGAGTATAAATATATAATTCTCAACACCACGTGGGAGGGGAATTTTGAATCTTACTTCCCTTAATAGGATATTCACACCTTTTACCACTTGAACTTCTCATAAAGAACATAAGAAAAATAGTCATCCTTTTTCTAAATTTGGTGAAAATTAATTTTGCAAATTAACAATTTGAATGAAAGAGCTAGACTGATCACTTCTCAGCATTTCTAAAAAATTCTTTAAATTATAAACATGAAACGAAACGAGGGACTAAAATTTATATATATGAGATCTACTTCCAAAGAATAACCATATGGTTCATATTGAAAATAAATTTAACAACTTTTGAATCTCAATTATTGGTACAACTACAAGTAGTATGATCATTAATTAGGCTACCACAATATTTGAAGAATGGAGAACTGAAACCCAACCGCAAATTAAATTCCAAGCTCAGAAAAATGTTAGAACATATGACAATGCTAAGCCAAGAAAGAATGCTTGAGCAGAAGAGCCAGCAATAGTTGAAGCTCCATTTTCATTGTTTCCAGTTGATGGAGCCAAACCTTCTGGTGGCATAACACCTGCAACATTTTGATAAATTACAAAAGTTTATACTAAATAATAATGATAAAAATGAATGAAGTAAAAGTAGAAAACACCTGAAAACATGAAATCCTGAATACCTGAAGATGGAGATTCTTGGCCAGTTGGTGAGGGAGACAGTTCACTTGCCACTGGACCTGGAACTGGGTATCCTACAGCTGAAATTCATAAAACAAGAGATTTTAACAAGTGCCCTTAATTTCGTTTGAGCAAAAAGATTTTTTTTTTTTTTTCTGGTCTAATGTAGCTATATACAGATATAATCATTCAGTCATCAAAGCTTGGATTTCAACCCAAACATCTGTTAAAATCATGTATATTCATGTAGTGGGATTTTTACCATCTAATCCAAACATCTGTGGCCTAACTAAAAGATTTTATGCTAAGTATATTCATGTACATAATTTATAAATGTGTAATGGAAACTATAAAATTAAACTGGCAATAAATTTTCAAAGATTGAGCAGCCAAATATCAATAGTTTTCAAAAAGCTTATAGGTTTATTAATTACTGAATGCACCAGAGTGGTGAAACTCCTACCTTAATTTAAAAAAATTGGAAACAAAATAGAAAGAATAGTAGGTGAGGCTCATAAATAGGCATAAATGAGGACAGAGCACCATGCCCAGCAAGGAAACTTAGCAGCTTGCTTTCTTGTGCAACATGCCTCATCCTATCCCTCCTCCATGAACACTAACCCATGCGGATGCATCACTCTCTTTCCAACTGCATTGAGTTGGGTGCACTAAAAAATGGTTGAGGTTGTTGTAGTTATTCCTTATTTGTAATTGTTAGATATAGAATTCTGAAAGAGATGCCAGTGACAATCTTGCATTAGATCCCAAAAATAAATGCTGAGGTCAAATATTTTGGCCCCAATTAGATCTGGGATTAAATGATTTATGTTTATGCATATTTCACATAAAAATTTTATCTGAACTTTTTTTCTTTTTGAAAAGAATTCCAACATTGTTAAAATGAAATTTTTATTACTAATAGATTTGAATTTATTGTTACTGCCACCCTTTAAAAATTATAAAATCCTGAATTTGGATTTCAGTAAAAGCTAATTGATATAAAAAAAAATTCCACTAGTCAAATTCTTTAGATAAAATTATATAAGTAGTAATTGTTTGTAAACTTAATTATAATTAACCACATTTTTAAGACAAAGATCCACATGAACACACACTGATATGTATACACCTCTCTTTTGAAATGGCACAAAAATATTGTTTATTGGAGACTGAATCTCCACTACCATAAAAAATTTGCCAGAGAAATTGAATATAATAATTTCTACCTCCTAATTTTGGAAGAGCTAAGTTTTCGTTAGTACAAAAAAATAAAATAAAATAAAATAAAAAATTTTTAAAAAATATTTCCATTAATTTCATACAAATTTTTTTTTTTTCATCTGAGGATTAGGTAGCCATAAGAGCTCCAATATTTCAGAGTTTGAATCCGAAACCTTAATTACTTAAAGGAATTCAAATTTTTTATCACTTGATCTAATAGATATTATCATTTTTTAAAAACCCTACTTTATTTATGATGCTAGTTTGAACTATAAATAGTTTTTTCGATTTTCATCTATATTTATTTTTAATTCAATAATTATGTATTTTTAATTATTATATTTCTAAATCTCTAAATCTATTTTTTTTTATAATTAAAATAGATCTTAGTTTAAAAATGAAAAAAAAAACAAGAGAAATAAACTAAATTGGGGTACAACACAAGTACCTGAGCACAAGCTAACTGAAGGAGTACTCAAACGACAAACAGAAGGAAGTTTGATAGCTCTATGAACATCAATCTTTATGCCAAAAGATTCAGTCAAGCTGCTATTACTCAACAGCTCACACAAACATATAGGATTACTATCCAACAACCCTGCAAACTCCGGGCAGCAATTCTTGTCAGGAATACTCACGTTACTCGACTCTGTCACATAACTCAAGCAATCCGTCATGTTGAACAGCGGTGTCAGGCAGTCATTTTCTGGTTCTGACGGCCCTGGAGCCATTGTTTCAGGCCCTGGAGCCATCGTTTCAGGCCCTGGAGCGGGCTCGTGTCCCATGCCTGAAATGGGTGCAGGGGCAGGTGCTTGTGAGGAAGCTAAGCATAATGTTGACAACAAAACAAAGGCAGCTCCGGCCGCCACATAGGAAGGCATTGTGATGTGGTTGTGGTGGTGGTGGTGGTGGAGGTGGTTGAGTTTCTCTCACTCACAATTTTTGGGGGATGTGTATTGCTGTTTAGCTTAGTGAAGGAAAGTAGAGATGCGACAAGGATGATATAATGGAGATAGATAGGACTTTAAAAGCAATTACAAAATACAGATAGCCGAAATTAATAAATATGTAACTACCAACTAAGTATTATAATCAAAGCATTTACACTTTCTTTTCATACATACATTACATATACACGTCTCCACCACCACAGTCTTAATTGTCATTATTGTAATTAATCCAACCATTTAGGCTTTCTTTTTTTTTTTTTAACTTATTAAAACAATTCAAAAAAAATTAAAAATAGGTTTAGTTGTTCAAAAATTCATTAAATTTTTTATACAACCAGATTTTATGATGAAAAAATATTATATTTAAATTGTTGTTATATTAAAAATTTTTAAATGAGATTCTATCACTTTTAATAGGTTAAAATTGTTCATGAAATATAAGTATAATGAAGATTGAGTAATCTAGTGGTATAATATATTAATGGATGAATATTTACCTTCTCTTTTTTATTAAAAAATGAAATATAAAAAAAATAAAATGAATTAGTCAGAGTCTAGTGGGTTCTCGATACCGTGGTTTACACCAAAAAAAATGAAATATAAATAAAAATAAATTTTATATCCAATTCAAATATCTTATAAATTAAAAAAAAAAATCAAGAATGCTTATTTTATTTTGGGAGGAAACTGAAAAACAAAGCTTATTTTTGAGATATAAATGTGAGTATTAAGATTAGATAAGATTTAATCTTTTATTGTATCATGTATAATTTATTCTAAAAAAAATTTATTGACAGAAGAATTAATTAGACATTAATGAGATACGCTTTCTTCTTTAAATTATGTGAAACATTAATTTTTGAATTATTGATGAAATTTAAATTATATACACTAAAATATTTTTAAAAAGAAATAATTGCTAAATAATTTCATAACTGGTGGCTCTTTTCCTAAATTAATTTACTTAGATTTTCTTAGAAACTATAAAAGAAAATGATTTGAAAGCGTTTAGCGGTTAGGAAAAATCTATTTTTAGTCCTGTATTTTTATTTTTACGTTTACATAGAGTCCTCGAATATATATATATATATATAGGGTAATATCTATGAACAGTATCAAAACTTTGCACTCGATTACAAAATGGTACCATTACTTCAATTTGTATCTTTTTGGTATCAAAACATCGATTTTAGTTGCACCGGGAAGTCCCAAAAACACAATCATGCCAAATTTGATGACGTGGCAACCGGAGATGTCTCGTCAACAGCCACATCGTATGATATGTCAGCAATTAAAAAACAAAAAGTGAAAAAAAAAAACAAAAAAAGCTTAAGTTAATGATACTGATTGTTCAGAATTGGATTATTTCAGAATTCTCTTAACTGGTCCGAAAAGCAAAACATCAAACAAGTTGCAACAGTTTACTGATGTGGTATACGATGTGGCTGCTGACGGGGTATTTATGATTGTCACGTCATCAAATTTGGCCTGATTGTGTTTTTAGAACTTCCCGATGCAACTAAAATCGATGTTTTGATACCAAAAAGATACAAATTGAAATAATGGTACCATTTTATAATCGAGTTTTGGTACCATTCAGAGAATTTACCATATATATATATATATATATATAAAGTATTTTAATTAATTTAAAGTTTAAATTGAGTGAACTCGCAAGAGAAGTCAAACTCTCTCAACACCTTTTTGTTAGGTAAAGATTTTTGCACTTCTTCTCTTAATAATTGTACTTCATTTAACAATTTAAATGACTTAACTACCCTTAATTTCAAATGATTATATACCTTTTACAATAATTATTATTATTTTTTTTAAAAGACCTTTCACAACAATTATTATTAACTTAGAAAATTATTTAACTATTCATACGTAATAAAAATCTAATAATTTTAATACAAATAATTTACTTCGATTTAATAGTTTTTATATTATAATCACTCATGGTTATTTATAATTTTATTAATTTATTATGTTATTTTATTGTGTGTTCAACTTATGTTGTTAAAATTTTATTAAAATAGTTCTATTTATTTTCTGATTTAATTATGCAATTTATATTTTTAGTGTTTAATTGTTTACTGCCTTTAAGTGTTTATACAAATGATATTTACATTTAAAAAAAAAATTAATGGTGAATTTAATTTTAATTTTCTTCATTTGATTTTTTTAGAATAATAATGATAGGATATAATACAAAAACTATTATATGTATTGACAAAATTCATATAAAATAAAATAACTAAAAAGAATACTTTATGAATTTATATCAACCTAATTGGTATTATTTTTTTTAAAAAAAATAATACATAGAAAGTACTGTTAAATAAAATAACATAATAAATTAATAAAGTTATAAATCAATTATTATAATATAAAAATCATTAAATCAAAATAAATTATTTGTATTAAAGTTATTAGATTTTAATATTAATAGTGAAAGGTACATAATTATTTTAAATTAAAGATAATTAAATCATTTAAACAGTTAATAAAATGCAATTACCAAGAAAATGAGCACAAAAATCCTTACCCTAAAAAAAAAATACCCAGTTAACAGTATAAAAAAAATAGCTATATATACTTGCATATATTCTTCTATTATTTGAATCTTATGATCAAAATCCCAATCCCATGCCAAACCAAGCTTCACGAAACCAATCTCATGGATTTTGATCAGAATCAAACCAAAATTCACCAAATTAATCCCATGGATGTACATTAAAATCGAAATCTAAAGTGAAATCGAGATGATAATGATGATGTGGAGGAGGATGGGGATGTCCACGACGAAGATTCTCCAATTTTGTCCACATATCGATTCGATGATGATGATGTGGAGGAGGACAAAGATTCTCCAATTTTTTCCACAGATCGATTGGACAGATACCCGGTTGCTACTTACGTACCCGCTTCTTTCTCAGATCCGGACTACTTAGCAGTAGAAGATTATGAAGAATTTAAGGCTTCTGTCGGCGGGTGCCTGAAATTAGGACGATGTCCTAAATCACTGCATCAAGTGTCATGGAGTAATTTCGGGCATCCCATGTTGGAGGTGTACAATGTTAAATTCGATATTAAGGATTTGGAGGCGGCGAAAAATTCTTATCGGTTAGACTCTTCTTCTTCAAGACTGTACGGTGCAATTATTGTTTGCAACGAAGTTTCAGCGGAATGGTTAGACAATGTGGAGTTCTTGTACAAGGTGGAAAAAGATAACGCAGAATCCATCAATCTCTTTGATAATAACGGTGAGATTACCCTGTACCTAAAGCATCCCTTTTCTCTTCTTTCCGACACTGCAATAATTATTGCTCTCAAGCTAAATGGTGTCGATTTATTAAAAAGCATTGATGGATCTGATAATGATGATTATCATCGTCGTCCTTACAAACTTGGGGATGAAACAATTGCTTCTGGGAGAATTTATTTTCATGGGAGATATTGTGATTACTTGCGCCGTTCATTTATTCAAACTAGATTAGCTTGGGGGCAATGTATATTTAACACAGAATAATCGAATTGTCCTAATCCCATCTCTGTCCATGTGGAATATGGTTTACTTGCTTATGCTGTAGAGGCTCAAGTGTTGTCTGTTGCCATCTTGGATCACTCTGTTACCCATGTTTCTGGCTATATCTTTGCCCGCTCTTGCATACTGGACCCAAATGTTAAAAGTGTTCTTTTCCAAGCAAACGAGAAGGTGGCACTAAAATCTCACGCAATTACCCTTCAAAAACCAATCGTAGCTGTGCCAAGCCCTTCCTATCTCCTAATTAAAGTCAAACTACATGATCAACGGGGAAAACTCATCGCCAATGGAACTTTTCCCTTTCTTCCTCTCCCATCTGGAGTATCTGTCTCATCAGCTAAAACTATCCAAATTCGTGTGGAATGGCATTGTAAGCCAAATAGATATTCACATATCTAAGTTATTTACTTGCTATGTTGCTATTTCTTTACATTTGAATATTTTAGCTATGTAGAAATCTTATTTGGATGATTTTGTTCTGATTTTCTAAGCTATTTATTAGTTTCTATAAATTTTTGCCTAGACATATACGTATATACATGTTCGCATGGGCTTAAAAAAAAAAAAAATTTATTCACGATTGAAACACGTGGAACGGTTACAATTAATTATGTAGTCATATTGATTGAGGCTATTATTGATTCAGCGTTGCTTGAACTTGCGTTAAGGACTGTAGGAAGTTATTTAGCAGATCTTCTTGATTAGTCTGGTTTGTAGCTGTCTTTCTTCTCAAAATATTTTGTTAATCTCTCCGAACACGTCAGTTCTTCCCACTGCCCTTTGAATTCACGGCTTGGAATGATTTTCCTGAAGATGGAATCATGTCAAAACCAGCTATACAAGCAGGGGGCATTTGCTTACAACAGTATGTGCTTTTGCCTTTCGGCGAATATTTGCAGTTTCTGATTGACAGTTACGTATGATTTCCACTTTGGTGGCTTCAAACTCAAACATCGCACTGAGATGCAACTGTGTTCTTCTAATGTAGGCCCTAATTAGGATATTGAGACAAAGCTCAGGTTCATTAAATTTCTGCCTAGCTTTTGTTACTGACAATTATCATGTATAGAATTTTAAGGAAAAATAGATGGTGGAGAAGATTTTCTTTTATTAAAACCATAAGATCACTTTCGCTAACACGACTAGATTCAAAGAGAGTTATGCTACTAAACTACTCAACCATTTGCCTTATTTTATGTTTTGTATTATAGCCATATCCAAAGTCTAATGATAACAATAACAGTGTTTAGAAGAAAAAAATACAACAATATTGCTTCTAATTCTATGGTGAAGTTTTTTGTATGCCCTCTAGTGTACCCAAATTGTGAACAATAGAATGTTCACTATTTAAGCTACAATGGATTATGCTCTTGTTATTTTATTACATGTGTTTTTTATTCCTTTTTAACTCCCTATAGTTTTATTAATAATTATATTAATAACAGTGAGGGAGAAGGTAATGAAAAAACCTAAAGGTTGTTTGGTTTACACTTTGAAATTGGAATCGGAATGTTGGGAAATAAAAAAAAGAATGAAAATTTTAATATATTAAGTGTTTGATTTACAAAGGAATTGGAATCAGAATCAATATTTATATATAAAAATATATTAAATAATAATTATTATGAATTTATATATTTTATTTCATATATATGACAATATTTAAAATTTTGACTAATTTATAATTAATTTGATTTGATTTCATGGGAATAAAAAATTATTGCTTACCCTTATAAGGGGATGGGTGATGGCTGAATACATAGTTTAACCCCTGAACTTTATACGATTAACCTCTAAAACTCTTCAAATTTTATTATTTTCTATTCAACTTTTAAACTTTTATTTTGAACCTTTTTCACCTTTTAATTTATATTTTTTTATAATATTTAACTCATGTAATATAAAAACAAATAGAAATATAATTTTGAATGATTTTAAACTCATAAAATGCTAAAGTTAGCTTTAAAAAATATAAATAGAATTAAAAACTAATATAAAAAAGTTAGAAAAATTTTATTTTTAATTATATTCTCTCTTTCATTAAACATTATTTTACTTTATATAAGTTTCTCTTGTATTCATATCAATATTGGTTTAAAAAAACTTCGATTTTATGTATTATAGGGGTTAGATAAGTTCGAAATAAAAGTTAAAAGGTTGAATATAGAATATAATAAAAGTTAATGATTATTAGAGGTTAATTGAGTAAAGTTCAAGGGTGAAACTGTACATTTGGCTGATGGGTGATTCATGTTGATGAGAAAATTCATTCTCATATAAAATTTTAATGAACAAAATATTAGAAATTGAAATCACTCATTCCGCTCTTATTTTTTTTTGAAATAAATGACTCCTTAAAAGAAACACTCTGGGGGTGTTTGTTTTAGCCGTTGGGATGCAGCTGTTAACTGTTTAGTTCCCAACAACTAATAAAAGGTGTTTGGTTAATTTTTTTTAAAAGGAGCTGTTAGCTTTTCAACACCCCAATTGGACCATTTTGTATCAGCTCCAATTTGGAGCTTTTTGTGAACAACTGTATTTTATCAAAATACAATTACTAAAATATCCCTATATTCTTAAAATCCTATGTATGTCTATCTATTTCCTATTTTCAATAACTTTTAACTTGTGTGTAATATCCAAATGCCTACTATTATTCTTGAGATAAACTCTTTGTTGTTTTTTTTGACTTGGGTGTAATATCCAAGGTCAGATATCATGTGCTTTGAATCTTAACTTTTTTTTTATCATTGATTTTGGCTTGTAATTTTTTTTAATATAGGCTTATATATTCTACCACATATAAATATCTACTTTCTTTATTAGATTATGATATTATTTATATTTTTCAATTATCTATTAGTTATTTTAATAACTTATAAATGAAAGACAATAAATTTTTACTTATTATTATATATTATTTTAAAATAATTTATATAACTAAAAAAATATTATAAGAAATATATAAAATTATATATACAAATAAATTATATATGCTTTTACAATATTATTAAAATGATTCAATGGATGCCTAGATATTAC
>CATIWK010242275.1:0-10334 GCA_949634005.1 Mallotus japonicus
TATGTAACTTGGATGAAATAATTGTTGGAAATGAGTAAATTGATTTGTCTCATAAAGCTTTCACATTGAGAACTTGAAAATTAGTGCGGCTAATACATTTATGGGTTCAGCAAATATTATGTTTGCTTGTGATGTTGGGTCGTGTTAAGCCAAGACGTTCCCAACGCATTCCTATTAAAATCCGAAATACATGTAAGAGGTGGTGCATGGGATGGGTTTAACACGGAACTGGAGAAAATATTGAACCGAATTGAAAGACATTAAAATTGTACCGAATTGAATAATTTTAATTTTGAACTGTATCGAACCGAATTTTATGATTAAGTTGGTATGACACTAGATATTTATAAAAAACCAAATCGAAAATCATATCGAACCAAAAACCGAATATAGAACCGAATATTGATTTAATAATTAATACATAGATATTAATAAATAGTATTAAGTAGTAACTTAATTATATACTTATTAATTATATTGCAAGTAATATACACATGTATAATAATACATAATAAAAATTAATATGTTTTGTGATTAAAATATAATAAATAAATTGCTAACAAAATATTTTTATTAATTTTATTATTATTAATATTATTATCATTGTTACTACTTGACATAGTAGAAGCCTAATAAAATAAGGATAAATGTTGATTACCGTTGATTCGCGCATGAATGGCCGTCAAACAACCTTTTATAATGTGTTGATTTAAGATAAATACCAGGAAATAGACATCCAAGGTTCGTTGATTCACAATTGAATACCGAAAATTGAGAAAAGAAATAGAAATCTAATTATCAATTCAACAAAAGCTGTCTCCAACAACCTAAAAATAATAAATAAATATTGTCTAGGGAAAACCCTAACTAAAGAGGGTAAAAAGACCAAAAAACACAAATAAAACGAACATAAACTTCAAAGATAATTTTGAGGCCTTAAACGAAGGATTTTGGGCTCGAAACTTTTCCCGTTATAGGTAAACCTAACAAAAAATGTAGGTCTCTGAATCAGTTTCGTTTTGATATATTATAGGCCCCGTGGTTCAAGCAGACCAAAAAGTTAGAGCCTTACAAAGCTCAACTGCGCACTCCCCTCTTATCAAATTCATCCATAAACCGGATGACAATCTACTCCGCATCATTCCCTCCAGGTGACAGAAAATTCAACCTCGAATTTGGCAATTAATCATCATCATAAGAATATTTAGAGAAAGGAATCAAATGCTTCACATTAAAAACATATGCAGTGCAAATATAGCTAGGCAACTTTAGACGATACGCATTGGGGTTTATCTTCTCCGCAACCTCCACAGGACCAATCTTCTTTGCAGATAGCTTGTTGTACTCCCTAGCTGGAAAATGATCCTTAGTTAGGACTGCGCACACAAAATCACCCACTTCAAACTCCAAATGTCTTCGTTTTTGGTCTGCAATTTGCTTATATTTGGAGTTAGCAGTACACAGATTTTCATGAACTGTCTTGTGAACACCCTGCAACCTAGTAACAAAATCTGCTGCTTTCCTATACACCCTTGTCTTGCTAGGCAGTGTCATTAAGTCAAGGGAACCTCGAGGCTGAATTGAGTAAACAACCTGAAAAGGACTGAAACTCGTGCTCCTATTTATAGCATGGTTGTGAGCAAATTTTGCTTGACGTAGCTTCTAATCCCAACTCTTCACATGATCACCAACTAAACAATGCAGCAAATTTCCAAGTGATCTATTCATAACTTCAGTCTGCCCATCTGTTTGAGGGTGATAAGCACTGCTAAAATTCAGTTGAGTATTTACCATCTTCCATAGGCTGCGCCAAAAATGGCTAAGGAAGCGGGCATCCCTATCAGAAATAATAGATGATGGCAGCCCATGAAGACGATACACATCTCGAAAGAACAATTGTGCCACATTAACAGCATCAGTAGAAAATCTATCAACCACAACAAAGATGAAGTCATTACCTCGCTGTGTTCATGGCAACCCCAACACAAAATCCATGCTGATGTCTACTTAAGGCTGAGAAGGGACTAGTAAAGGCATGTACAACCTTGCATTAGTGGCTGCCCCTTTAGAAACTTGACAGATCTTACATCGCTGCACATACTTATCCACTTCTTTATGAATGGTAGGCCAAAAGTAGGAAGTTTGAACCAATTACAAATTTCGATCTCTTCCAACATGAGCCTCACCATGCAATTCCTTAATTATCTGTAAACAAAGGCTGCAATCTAGAATGCACAATTGATTGCCCTTAAACAAAAACCCATCATGCAGTAAAAATTCGGATTTCTTCCCATTCTGCACATCTTGCACTATCACAAAAAAATAAAGGTCAGTAGTAAGCAAACCATGAAAAGAATCAAAGCCAGGCACCTCAACCCTCACAGTAACCAGCAAGCTACTTTTGTGGCTCAAAGCATCTGCCACCCGATTAGTAACACCTGACTTATGTTTCACTATATAAGTAAACCGCTCTAAATAAGCCACCCATCTTGAGTGGCGAGGTGACATTTTATCTTGCTGGTGCAAGTGCCTCAAGGAGTCATGATCTGTGTACAAGATGAACTCCTTATGAAACAAAAAATAACACCAATGCCTCACAGCTTGCACAACTGTATAAAACTCAACATCATAAGTGTTGTAGTTGAGTTTAGACCCAAATAATTTCTCACTAAAGAATGCCACAGGTCTGATGTTCTGACTTAGCACTGCCCTTATCCCCACCTTTGAAGCATATATATGTAACTTAAAGGGCTATGAAAAATCTGGTAGCATCAAAATTGGTGCAGTTGTAAGCCGCTCCTTAATCAACTTGAAGGCTGCCTTTGCTTCATCTGTCCATTCCAACCTGCTGCCCTTCATGCAATCTGTAATTGGAGCCATGATGCTATTGAAATTAGCAATAAAATGCCTATAAAATGATGCAAGGCCATAGAAACTCCTCACTGCTTGCACTTTAGCCTCATCAACCTTCAAACTAGCTCTTGAAATCACATACCCCAAAAACAACACTTTGGGCGCCATAAATACACACTTCTTCATTGTAGCATAAAATTTTTCCTTGCGTATGCCTTAATTCCATCAAGATGAAGAGCAAATGGTACCTAGATAGTGAATGCTCAAGGTATATGATGGGTGACAAGGATCAATTCACATCACTTGAAACCAAGGATGGAGGGTGTGTCATATTTGGTGATAATGCTAAAGGAAAGATCATTGGCATTGGAGAAATTGGTAACTCTCAATCCATATTTATACATCATGTGTTATTTATAGATGTAATTAAGCATAATTTACTTAGCATTAATCAACTATGTGACATGGGAAATAAAGTCACCTTTTACCCAAAAATTGTTTTGTTAGTAGCTTATTGATGACAAAGTAGTTTTTAGTGGTGAAGGGTTAAACAATGTTTATGTCATTGACTTAAACAAAGTAAACCATAAAGAACTTAAATGTTTAATGTATATTTTTCATGATACATGGACTTGGCATAAGAAACTAGAACATGCTAATTTTAAGCTTTTAGATTTTAAGCTTTTAGATTATCTTAGCAAATGTGAACTTGTGGATAGCTTGCCCACACTCAAGTTCATTAAGGACAAGACTTATGATGCTTGTTAGATAGGAAAACAAACTAATTCTTCCTTTGAGCTCAAAAATAGGGTGTCAACTTCTAGGCCCCTTGCCCCTTGAACTCATTCATATGGACTTATTTGGCCCTACTAGGGTTACTAGTTTAGGTGGAATGCATTATGCATTTGTAATAGTTAATGATTACTCTAGATTCACTTGGGTTTATTTCTTAGCTCATAAAAATGATGTGTTTAATGCTTTTCAAAGTTTTACAAAAAGAGTTCAAAAGGAAAAATATTTTTTATATTTTAGCTATTATAAGTGATCATGGAATGAAATTTGAAAATGAATTTTTCAAAATTTATTGTGATGAAAATGGTATTTCTCATGCATATTCTTCCCCTAAAACATCTCAAAAAAATAGGGTAGTTGAAAGGAAGAATAGAACTTTGGTGGAAATAGCTATAACCATACTTCATGAGTATAACTTGTCATTATACTTTTGGACAGAAGCTATTAACACCGCTTGCTATATTTCAAATAGAGTTTTCAAAAGATCAAATTTGAATAAAACCTCATATGAGATTTGAAACAATAGAAAACCAGCATATTGGTGCCAAAAAACACAACCTTTTCGACTTATTGCAATTATATACCGACTTTTAAAAGTTAGCAAAACTAACCCAATTTGAATTATTTGTTGCAATTACAGCACAAATTAGGTTTGGTCAAAATTGATGCTGACGTGGACTATATCACCCCTCTTATGTGGGTCCTACAACCACATCATTTTGCCTAGCTAGGACAATTAAAACACTACGTTTTAATTGAGCCCCCCCTTTTAACCCTAAATCATGCCCCTTTCCCCCCAAATCCTTCTCCTTTCATGTCTCTCCTCTAACCCTAAAATAATTTCTTAACCTGCGATCAAATCAAATGTTATTTTTAACCAAATACATCTTCCTATTTATATATTTTCAAAATAGTTACTGTTATTTTCATCTTTGGGTTTTTAATTTATTGCGTGGAAGATGGGAAGAGGCAAGAAAAAGAGAAATTGGTGAGTTTTCTAAGTCGTTGGTTCCTTTTTTTTTTTCATTTTATGTGTCGCATTATACATTGCTTTTGTTAGTTTTCTGTTCTTGGTGTGGGTACGTAAACAATCGGAAGCTCATTTTATTTTGAAACATTACAAGTTTCCTGTAAAGGTATGGGTTGAAGGAAACTTCTCACAAGGCTCTAAGGTAAAATACTGTGGGGGACATACAATACCTGGTAGGTAGGATGTGAGTGTTGATGAAGGATTGACTTGGGATCAGATTGGTGAAAAAATGACAGAATTGGGTTTGGGTAGAATTATAAAACTCAAATATTATGAACCTAGGACTAGTAATTAGGAGTATCAAACTTTGATAAATACTGATAAGCAAGTGATGAAAATGTGTGAAGAGGGTACTAATTTTGGGTTCTTAAAGATTTTCATAGAAACATGCAAGGAGGGTGTACAGTGGCACAATGAAAACGTTGATGCAGATGAGATTAGTTCGAGTGAACCCCAAGTTGAAGTGGCAAATGGTAATAGTAGGTCTGAGACTGATGTTGAATATGCGCCATCTGCTATCGATATGGACCAAAGTGACAGTGATGTCAGTTTGGTAAATGAGGAGGACATAGATGATGAAGAACGGGTAATGGCTATGAATAATAATAGGAGGGCTTTTAAAATAATTCCTGTGGATCTTGGTCAAGGTTTGGGATTGGATGAAGAGGTCATGATGGATAATTATATGCCATCTACAAGTACAATTCGTCCTAATGAAGCTAATGATATTGAAGAAGGTGATCATCAACAGCCTGTCAGTGACTACGAAGATTCAGAAGATGGTGCTTATGACAGTCCTTATAGCTCTGAGGAGGGAGATCTTGAAGTTCATGATCGAAAGAAGAAGCAAAAGAAGGTTGTATACAACCCCAAAATGTGACCACTCTAAATTCGAATTTGTGCTAAGGATGAGGTTTCAGTCTGCCAGTCAATTCAAGGAAGTAGTTCAACAATATGCTATATGCAATGGATTTAATCTGAGGTGGCCGAGATAAACAAAAAAAATGGCAGCTAGGTGTGAAGAAAATTGCAAGTAGAGGTTGTATGCAGCTAATATACCTGATGAATTGACATTCACTGTAAGAAGGTACTTTGGTGATCATAACTGTAGTAGGACGATTAGAAATAGACAAGTGACATACATCTGGATGGCCAAAGAATTTTTGAATATCTTTAGAAGAAAGCCTGATTATAAAGTAGAGGACATGATTATTGACTTGAATGAGAAAAATAATATCACAGTTACAAGATAGATGAATATACTAAGGGGTATTTTTAGAAGCACAATATGCAAGGTTGCACTCCTATAAGGCTGAGTTAATGAGAGTGGATAAAGAAGGGATATTTGTCTTTGACAATGGCGAACAAGGTCCAGATGGGAAGCCTATTTTCAAAAGATTCTATATTGGATTTTCAGCCTTAAAGAAGAGATATATAGTGGGTTGTAGGCCTGTGATATGTTTAGATGGCTGTTTTCTAAAAACAGTCATGGGGGGAGCTTTGCTAGCAGTTGTAGCAAGAGATGGGAGTGATCAAATGTATCCCATCTCTTGGGCTGTGGTGGAAGGAGAAAACGAGGCAACATAAAGATGGTTTCTACAATTATTATTTACTAATATCAATGTAACAACAAGATTAGGATTAACATTAGTGAGTGACAAGCAAAAGGTAATCTTGAATTGTAACTTTATAATTTTTTTTGTCTTTGTTTCTCCAAATGTGTTTTAAGTGGATTTTATGGGACATGTGTAGGGGCTTGCTAATGCTATAACTGATTTGGCACCTCAATCAGAGCATTGCCATTGTGCGAAACATATACAATAAAATTGGAAGAAAAAGCACAATAGGGAGGAATACAAGGCTATGTACTAGAAGTGTGTGTTTGCCACATATGAAGCTGAATACAAGAAGAATGTTGAGGAACTCAAAATGTTGGATATGGATGCTTATGAAGATTTAATGAAGCAAGGACCAGCCCACTTCTGCAGAGCCTTTATTAGCACAAGGCCAAAATGTGATGCGGTGACATCCAACATGGCTAAAACTTTTAATGGTTATATATGTAAGGCTAGAACCATGTCGGTTATTAATATACTTGAGGAAATCAGAGGTTGTTTGATGGAAAGAATTTATCATAAGTCTGAGATGTTGAAAAGGTTAGATGGTGAACTTTGTCCAAGAATTCACCAAAAGCTAGAAAAGGCTAAGTATGGTACAAGATTCTTCTAAGTCAAGCCTGCTATGGGGAACAAGCAACAAGTTACACAAAGTGAAGACTAATTTATTGTTACAATGAGTCCACCTTCTTGCTTATGTCGAGCATGGGATTTAACTGGTATCCCATACTCTCGTGCTATTGCTGGAATCAACTACATGAGACATGATGTTTTGGATTATGTTGATCACTACTACAAGAAAGACACAAATCTCCTTGTGTACCAGTTTGGATTAGATCCTTTAAATGGTCAAAAGATGTGACCTAAAGTTTCAGATGCACCATTATTGCCTCCCCGTTATTGAAGAATGCCTAGAAGGCCAAAGATAAAAAAAAAAACGACACCTCGGGAAGATCCCAAAAGACCTGGTCAACTTACAAGACATGGCATGGAAATGATATGTCAACATTGCCTTGTAAATGGACATAATAAGAGAGGTTGCCCAAACAAAGACCAACCAGCTGCTGTTAGACCTCCAAAGGTAAAGTTTACAAGTTTCTTTAATGCTATTAAATTATTATTAAACACATTTTAATAGTAATTAATTATATTTAATTATGGGGACTGAATAAAAGAGGTAGGCCAAGGAAGAACTCTGCCCCAAATGTCACAACATCAACGACAGCATCTCCAAGTGTGGGGACAACTCAAAACTAGTCAATAAGTGTTTCAAGAAATGCTATAAAGAAATAAAAGCAAAAAGAGCAACAACAAGTACATCTCGATCAATTTAAAATAATATGTGTCTATGATGGTAATTGACTTCCCTTTTAGTTTTGACATGCGTAATATTGATAGGCAAGACAGGGTCATGGGGTCAGAATTTTTAGTGACACCGGAAATATTTATTCAAGAGTAAGCATTTTTTATTTGAATTTTAAATAATGTTTGAATAATATGGCCAACATTTAGGTTCATTGATGTATGACAAATGTTTGTTGCAAGTTGTAAATGCCTGGAGATTCAAGGGGGCGTTGTATCAGTGGTTCATCTGCAGCATCAACAACAGTACAAAGTATTGATGTTTCACACCATCAAAGTCAAATGTCACAAAATTCAGTTGTTTTTAAGTCAACAGCATCTCAACTTGCAGCACCTATGACAGATAGAGCCCAAGTCAAAGGGAAGACAAAGATTAATTAAAATGCTCCATTGATGGTCATCTTTTTTGGGTTATAACTTTTTGGACGGTTTTTCATTAGGAAACTTTTTGGACAGTATCATAGGAAACTTTTTGGACAGAATATGTATAGGAAACAATCAACAAAGGGCATAGGGTGAATATAGGAAACTTTTTGGATAGTTTAAGGAGAAAGCAATCAATTTACTGATTGTAATACTTTTTTAGTAAACCTGCACTATGTTATTATCTTGGAAATCTGTAGGTTTTACAATTGCTTATCATGTTTATTAATCATGTGTAGCAATTGTTTTTTGTAAACAGTTATAAGCTATTATTTCAATGAAATGGATGTTTCGTTATTTTATTGAAATTTTGTACAGAGTTTGATGAAAGAGCATGTTTAGGTGTGCATTTGTGCATATTATAGGCAGCTATTTTTTACATTTTATGCAAACTATAGGCAACTATTTTTTACATTTTATGCAAACTACAGACATTGCATTTTAGAACTCAACAAGAAGAGCATAAATTATAGAAAGTGAATCCCTTCATTCATATTGATAGGTAGCTATTACATAACACATAAACCAACTTTCAACAGAACAAAATAAACACTACCAAAATCAGCCAACAACATTGTAAATACCTAGATAATGACAGTGAGCCATCATGCTCATTCTAAATGGACACTGACTTTAAGGCAAGAGCAGAACAATGCTATGCTTTTAGGTCACTATATTCACTTATATCAACAACCCCAAAAATATAAGACACAACATATATCTAAATTTCTTATCTTGTGCATCTCTCCCTGCAATTTGCTTATGCAACGTGCTAATTTCTTCAAGTAACAACATTCTTTTATCTTTTAACTTTCTTATAGTCTCCTCATTTTTTGTGAGCTCTTCAACTAGTGTAATTAAGTACTTCTTGCCTAATAACATTTGTTGCTCACCACCCTCTTCTTGGTCTCCAGGTAATGTGTCCGCATCACACCATTGAAAGCACTTGCATTCATTCCTCTGTAATTTTTTACATTTTGTGTAATTTCAATCAAATTTCAGTAAACATTTAGGAAAATTTGGGAAATTTGAGTTTTGAACCCTACCTGCCAAAACGAGCAATTTATGAATCTTTTATTTGGGTTTTTCCTTGTTGTTGAAATGTATTGCTAAAGCTCTTTCCTTTCGCAATATCTGCTACCGCTACTAAAAGTTGAAGCTGAAGCTGTTGATATTTCCATGATTTTTCCAAAACTATTTTCTTCTAATTCTTAATCGCTGCTTCAAGCTATATTCAAATCTTATCTTAATTTCCTTTGCAGCTGCTTCAATCATCTACATTTTGAAGTTTTTTTGTTTTGATTTGATCACAGGTTAAGAAATCATTTTAGGGTTAGAGAAGAGACGTGAAAGAAGAAGGATTTGAAGGAATTAAGATTGTGTTCTTAGGATCTAATCCTAGTAGAGTAAATTATAAAAATTTTCTCAAATATAAACCTAGATCCAATCTAGAAATCCATGCCCAAGAATTCAATTTGCAATCAACACATAACTAATTAATCATGGCATCACAAACACAAGAAATCAACAACCTATGATTTTTAAGTTTCAAGAAACTTACTAGTTTCCCAAAGGTTGATGATGACCACAATTATCTACTACAATGGTTGGCTAGCTTTTGAGTCTCCCAAGTGTGAGACCTCTAGTTTGAAACACCAAGCTATCCAAATCCTTTGCCTTGCCTTGATCAATTGAAGCTTGATTCCTCTCCTTGATGACCACTCAAGCTTTCTCTCTTTGATCTCTTACAAGGGCTTGTATGTTCTCAATACTTAAGGTTTAAGTGTATATATTGAGTATATATTTCTTGCCTTTCCAATTGCTCTCCACATTTTTTTTTCATCCACCTAACCAATAAATATTAGCTTTTTACTTTATCATCTTATTGGTTGGAGATAAAATGTAGAGATTCATTGACCCCACCATAAGCCATTTGTTATTTTTAATTAACAATTAATTAAGCCACTAGATTCCAAAACAAATAGATGTAGAGATTATCAACTATTGACTTGCTCTACACAATCTAGTGCTTACACTTGTCAACTAATTTCCACATAATTATTTGATTTAATAAAATCAAATAATATGTTAATGGACTTGGGTTTAAGCCATTGGATCAACTCTTGATTCAATAACCCAATCCATAAACAAATGGACTAATTTAACATTTGGGCTAACTCTTAATCCAAAAGCCCATGTCTTAAATAAATTGGACATTAATGCATTGGGCCAACTCTTGACTCATAAGTCCATTTCAA
>CATIWK010242293.1:0-10187 GCA_949634005.1 Mallotus japonicus
TAGGTTAGTATTAATTTTTTATGATCGAATCTTTAGATAACTTGAAGTTGGGTTCAAATTTTATATTTTTATTTTCTTCTTCAAAAAGGAAAAAAAAAAATTGAATATAAGATGCTACACATATATACTCATTTCATATGTTCAAGAAGAATCAAAGTAGGTTTAGAAAATTAGGATATTGTATATAGAATTTAGAAATTTGGAATTAAAAATGTTTTTCTTAAAATTATTTAGCTTTTCATAATGTTATATTCTTTTCATTGAATCATATAATATTTTATAAAATAAATTTTTAATATATAAACTATGAATTTGTAGTTCAATTTTACATATCATTATGAAATTTATTAAATTTACTCTAAAAAGAGAAACTTAATTATTAAATTTTAGTTACAATTTCATTATGTTTAAAAAACATTGATTTTCAAATCTGTAATTGCTGTGATTGTAATGGCATTCCTAATGCAAATCTGTAGCAACAGGAACGCGGTTGCCAATTTGCCAGTTAATTGTTGAGTCCGATGACATGATGATATAGAAGAGTTTTTTTTTTGGCAAAATTCAGGTTTATTCTATTGAACCATTATCCTTTCATTGTATTCTATTGAACCCTTAAGCTTTTATTTAGAGATATTTACATAAATATACACTTTTTTCTAAAATATTAACTAAAATACCCTAAGTTTTTATTTATTACTTATTTGGCCACTTTTAATTACAGGAGTGTCACTTTTATTTACAAAAATGCATCCTTCTTCCTTTTACTTTATTTTTCCTGTTATTTTTATTTTTTCTTTCTTTTTTATTTTTATTCTCTTTATTTTTTCTTTATTTTTTCATCTATTTTTTTAAAATTTCTTTAAACTTGTTTAGATTCGTTTAAGTTTGCAAACAGCTCATGAACACCAAGTGGCATACTGAGCTATTCGATTATAGGCAAACCAAGCTCGAACTAGCCAAAACTCGGCTACACTTAGTTTGATTACACTTCTACCTATTGTAGAATTCATCGATACTTAAATTATATAATATTCCTATTAATAATAATAATAATAAATGGATGAATACCTCTTTTCACCCCTAAAATTTACCCATTTAGTCCATTTCACACATTAACTTCAAAATTATCCAATTGAACATATGAACTTTTATTTTGAACCGATTTCACCCATGGTCAAACATAACACGTCAGCTCACATTAACATGTCAGCTCTTCTTTCACCAACCAATGCGCCTCACATTCATTGGGCTCACGTGTTTGTCCACACTGTCAAATGATGTGTTCAATAGAATAAAAAAAATGTCTGACTATGGGTGAAATCGGTCCAAAATAAGAGTTCATATGTTCAATTGATTAATTTTGAAGTTGATGCATGAAATGGACTAAATGGGTAAAGTTCAGGGGTGAAAAGAGGTATTCGGCCAAAATGGTGCAAATGTCAAGCGAATTACATTATTAGAAAAATGAACTGTACCTAGCTGTAAATTAACAGAGTATAGAAAAATGAATAAGTATTAAGAATCAAGTTAATAAAAATCATTCATGAAAACTAGCATAAGGAGAACTGAATTGAATTTTAAAAAAATAGATAAATGTTTTTGAAAATAAAGATAATGAGGAGGCATTTTAGTCATTTAAAAATATAAATTTAAAATTTGCGAAATTTATTTGGAAATTCTAACCATTTTGTTGGAATTTACTTTAGTTATAATCAATTTGACAATTTTAAAAATTTAAAATTGTAAACACACATAACTTGAATTTACAAATAAATTTCATAAAATTTTATAAAATTCATTTTATTTTTATTTTGCAAATAAATTCACTTTTAATTGTTTATATACGTACCAAAATAGGACTCATTGTTTTGTTAATACTATTATATATTAATAAATTTTATATACTTTATGCTAAATATATTATATGTTAACAAATTTTTTTTTTTTAACCTGAACTGAAAAGAAAGTGGCGACAATTGTGTATAGCGATGTTTCTTCCATTCTCATACTGATTTGAGCATATGATCAATCAATAATAGCTCAATAGATCCAATGTTATTAAGAAAGCAATAATAAGTAATAGTTTTTGAAAAATTTTTAACTACATTTAGAATATGATTTTATATTATATAAAATTAAATAAATAATTAACATATATTTATAAATTAGATATATATTAATTATATAATATTAATTATATAATATTAAAACACAAAATATTTAAAATATGTATTAGTCAATTTTACAGATAAGAATCTTTCATATTTTCAACTTAGAAACATGAATTGAGTATAAGCAACTTCTTTTGAAAATTTAATTTCAATATTAAATTTCGTATACGACAACTCGCTTATATATATATATATATATACAGAATAATCAACACACAATTGATTATTAAAAATAATTTAGCCTCAATTCAGAGACAAACTTCTATATCGAGAGAAAAATAAGTTAAAAGTTTCAATTTGATTAATAAAAAGTGAAAAGCCGTTTTAAACAAATCCTAAAACAATTAATTATACCTTAGGGATAATAAGAATAAAATAGAAATAAAATAAATATCCCAAATAATAAAATAAGAAAAACAAAAAAAAACACGTAATCATTAATTGTTTGTGGCGCACGGTCGTATTCGAAAAGTTGCACAATTGCGTGCATTTGATGCTTGAAATTTTACTCTCATGTACAACCATGCGAAAGAAGATACACAGTTGTGTCTGAGCCTTGACTGACGACCTTGCTTTGCTCACATTCAGATAGTCCGAATGGTTGAATTAACACTCTACGTCATTCACCTCCACCTGCAAAGAACTCGTCCTCGAATTACTTTCCGGATATTCAAACATCATATCTGGATGGAACAATTTAAGATCAGTAACATTGAAGGTCTTTGAGATTTCCATCCAATTCGGTAAAGCCATCATCCAATTCGGATAATGAGGAGACATTTTAGTCATTTAAAAATATAAATTTAAAACTTGTGAAATTTTTTTGAAAATTCTAACCTTTTTGTTAGAATTTGCTTTAGTTATAATCAATTTGTCAATGTTAAAAATTTAAAATTGCAAATAAATTCTACAAAATATTTATTTAAACTAAAACACACATAACTTGAATTTATAAATAAATTTCATAAAATTTTATCAAATTCATTTATATCACACACTTTTAATTGTTTATATATGTACCAAAATAGGGCTCATTTTTTTTTTTGTTATATTTTGTTATCTATACTATTATATATTAATACTTTTTTATATGCTTTATGCTAAATATATTATATGTTAACAATTTTTTTTTTTTACTTTATAACTGAACCGAAAAGAAAGTGGTAACAATTATGTATAGCGATGTTTATTCCATTCTCGCATTGATTTAAGAATATGATCATTCAATAATAGCTCAATATATCCAATGTTATTAAGAAAGCAATAATAAGTAATGATTTCTGAAAATTTTTTATCTACATTTAGAATATGATTATATTATATCAAATTATTAAATAATTAAGAAATATTTATAGATTAGATATATATTAATTATATAATATTAAAATACAAAATATTTAAAATATGTATTAGTCAATTATACAGATAAGAATCTTTCATATTTTCAACTTAGAAATATGAATTGAGTATAAGCAAATTCTTTTGAAAAGTTAACTTCATTATTAAATTTCGTATACGACAACTCGCTTTATATATATATTTATTTATTTATTTATAGTTTGAATAATCAACACACAATTGATTATATGAAAAATAATTTAGTCTCACTTTAGAGACAAATTTTTATATCGATGGAAAAATAAGCTAAAAGTTTCAATTTGATTATTAAAAAGTGAAAAGCTGTTTTAAACAAACCCTAAAACAATTAATTGTATCTTAGGGATAATAAGAATAAAATAGAAATAAAATAAATATCTCAAATAATAAAATAAGAAAAACAAAAAAACACGTAATCATTAATTGTTCGTGGTGGACAGTCGTGTTCGAAAAGACACACGATAGTGTGGATCTGATGCATGAACTCTTGCTCTCATGTACAACCATGCGAAAGAAGATACACAATCATGTCTGAGCCTTGACTGATGACACTACTTTGCTCACATTCAGACACAAATGTGTGTCACATCCACACAGCCGTGTGCGGTCTTAATGGCTAAATTAACGTTCTGCGTCATTCACCTCCACTTGCAAAGAACTCGTCCTCGAGTTACTTTCTAAATATTCAAACATTGTGTCTGGATAGAACAAGGTAAAATCAGCAACATTGAATGTCTTTGAGATTTCCATCCAATTCGACAAAGCCACCATCTTATCTCAAACGTCAAACACCTTGAACTGCTCATGCTTGTCTACCTTTATCATGCGCTTGACATTAGTTTTCTCTAACATGCTCTTGATATCATCTTATACCTCTTGGACTTGTTTTGTGAAGTCACCAACTGCTACACTGAAACCTATTGCACAATGAACAATGTTGTAAGATACAAACTTTGTTTGTGCTTTAATAACAATATATGGCATTGGTCCATCCCTTTCAAAATTTCCATTTGATCCACCTTGATGTAAATTATGCACCTCCACTTGAAGTTGACCTCTCAGTAGATCTCTACTATCGTCCACTTCCTTTACTATTGATAAGTGTACTTTATAAGTCTTATTACACTCTCCTGCAAATGTGGATGGTTCATGCTCAACAGTTAGAAAGTTCCTCCCTTGCGCTTGTAAAGCCTTGGGTTGATTTTTCCTAGCTAATGGAACCAGTGTATACCTCACCCCATTCTTTTTTAGTTGATACGTGCTGCTCCTGCCTAAGTGCCTAACATCAACAATATACTACTAAGGGCACCTAAGCATAATATGGCAAGTGTCCATGTCCACTACATTACAGTACACTTCATCACTATACCTACCTTGAGAAGGTACCTTGCAAAATTTAGTAACCCTACTAACCTCCTTAATCCACCCAATAATATATGGATTAGGATGTGTCTCTGTTGTCATCCGCAGCCTTTTCATAACATCCTTGCATACAATATTTTCTTGATTCCCACTATCAATAATGAGATCAGCCAAGCCTTCGTGCACTATACATCTTGTGCAAAAGAGCTTATAGCGTTGAGTATCATCCTCATGCTTTTGAGACAATATAAACTTCCTCACCACACATGTATACTCATCATGCTCATAATCTTCAAAATCATCATTTTCCCCATCTTGTCTACACATTTCATCTTTAACAATGTCATCACTCTTCTCTACCACATTCATTGCCTTCCTCTTCAGATATTTATTATATTAATGCCCAACCTCATTGCACCTGTAACACTTAGCACCAAAAGATTTAACATAAGGGTTGTTGTTTTTTATAAGATTTGAAGTGTTACCTTCATTTCCTTCCATTATTACCTATTTTCCTTATTGTATATTGTTGGCATGTTCTATATTATTATATTCAATTTGAGGCATTTTTCCTTTATCACTTAGAGCCTTGCCATATACTATACCAAATACTCTATAATTAGCATGATAGATTTGCTCCTGTATGAATAACTCAGCTTTCATAGCCAAATTCCTAGCCTTATGCATATTGAAAACCATTTGCACCCTAATCGTGTCTTTAATAGTCGGCTTCAACCTACTCAAATATCTCGCTGCCTGTTGCTTCTCACTTTTTAATAACTAATTTCTCTCTTCTAACCTCAAAAATTCAGTAATATAATCATTCACACTCTTACTACCTTGCGAACACCTCTGATAAGCATTAAATATATATTACAAATAGTCTGAAGGCAAAAATCTACCTCATAATAATTGCTTCATCATATGCCAAGATTGCACTAGACCATGCCCCTCTCTCATCCTCGTCTCTCTCAACCCATCCCACCATACTGACGCTCCCCCTTTTAACCTATAAGCAACAAATTTAACCTTTATATCCTCGGATAACTCATTATACTCAAAGATTATATCTACTTCAGTCAACCAATTTAAAAACCCCTTAATATCAAGATCACCACTAAAGTTAGGAATACCTATATTTAGTTTATACTTGTCATCTCCTATGTAGTTCGGTTGACAATGTCTTCCAGCTCTTTGTCTTACACGAGGAAATGCTACTTCACCAAGGTCGGCCTCCTCATCTAAAGTATCATCAAATCCTACGGCTGACCTTTTTTGATTTTGTAAATTAAGGATGGGATCAACGATGGGTCTAGCGGGGCCAACTCCTCCACCTTGTTCTTCATCATTATTCCCGTTCGTTTTTCCAATAACCCATAATAATGCTTGCATCTAGACTTGTAATACTTTCAATTGTTGTATTATGTTTTGTGTTGACTGTTGCTGCTCTTCGAGTGCTCTCCAAACAACATGTAATTTTTTATCACCTTCTTGGGATTGGTTGCCACCACTGGCACCAGTATTAGCCATCGATTTGGGGAAACTCGCTTTGATACCACCTGACACAACATGTAGCATGAATAATCAACACACGATTGATTATTGAAAATAAACTAGTCTCAATTCAAAGATAAACTTTTCAATCCAGAGAAAAATAAGCTAAAAATTTCAATTTGATTAATAAAAAGTGAAAAGTCGTCTTAAACAAACTCTAAAACAATTATTTATACCCTAGGGATAATAAGGCTAAATTAGGAGTAAAATAGATATCCCAAATAATGAAATAAGAAAAGCTCAAAACACATAATCTTTAATTGTTCGTGGTGCACGGCCGTGTGCATCTGATGCTCAAAATCTTGTTCTCAGGCGCATCCATGCAAAAGAAGACACACAACCATGTCCGAGCCTTAGTTAATGACTCTATTTTACTCGCATTCAGGCACAGCCGTGTTTCACACCACCAAATTCCAATTAATTAAGTTCAATTTGGACAAAATGACAAGGACGGCAAAAATCTTCTAAAACTCAAAATATGATTTAAGCGAGAACAATTTTTATCAGGTTGATATAAGATTGTTAGTTAATTTGTTTAACATATTTAAATGTAAAAAAATTATTTAAAATTTTAATGCTAATGGAATTTTAATGGTTTGTTGACTATTAGAGCCAATGTTAAAGTTTTTGGGATTCGACTGTAAAAAAACTAGCTTTGAGGGCTTGATTGTAAAAATAATATGAACTTTTAGTTACGGCTTGCTGTATCATCCTGCCTATATATAATTGGCATAGGCATAACATCAATGGTCATCCCATTTCCATTATACTACTGCTTCTAATCTGATGGATATCTCTTTGCCATTTCTCCACCTTCTAGTTCTCTTTGTGTCTCTGACTCTTTTGTTTGTTGTTTATAAACGGAAATCATCAAATGTCAAGCTTCCACCTGGTACAAAAGGGTGGCCATTCTTGGGTGAAAACCTGGAATTTATGATGGCTAACCGAGCAGGGAAGTTTGCGAAATTTATTAATGACAGGGTGAGCAAATACTCACAGGATGTTTTTCGAACATCTTTGCTTGGCGAAAATGTAGTTGTCTTCAGCGGGCCAAGAGGGAACAAGTTACTTTTCACAAGTGACAGAAAGTATGTCAAAGGATGGATTCCACCATCAATGTCAAAAGTCCTCTCTGATTCCTTTCATGCAGATATTTACGAGAGCGACGGTGGAACAATCTTGTTCAAATTATTGCGTGATTTTAACAAGCCTCATGCTCTGAAATGCAACATTCCTTTCATGGATTCTGTGGCAAAGGAACACTTAAAGATGGATTGGTCTCCCTTCAGACAAGTAAAGGTTTCTCCACTATCAAAAAAATACACATTTGCATGGGCTTGTAGATCCTTTTTGAGCATTAAGGATCCAAATCTTGTAAGCAGGCTTTCACATCCTTATGATCTTTTAGCAGCTGGATTGTTTTCAGTGCCCATTAATTTTCCAGGTACACCATACAACAAAGCGATTAAAGGAAGTAAAGCCCTTCTCCGTGAGATTACAGGTATCATTAAGCAAAGGAAACTGGAGCTATCAGAGAAAAGGGACGTAACATCTCCAGACTTTTTAACATGTGCGCTTCTTTATAAAGATGAAAATGACAGCACCAGCAAGCCAATCAACGAAAAACAAATAGCCGTCATGATTTTGGGATTGCTTTTCGCCAGTCATGATACAATAAGCTCTGCAATCACATTTGTTTTCAAGTTCCTTGTAGAGAATCCCCAAGCGTATAGTAAAGTCTTCCAAGGTAACCAAAATCATTAATGCAGAAATTAATATAATTTATTACTAATTTTCAAATTACATATAATTTTTATTTATTTACTTCCAATTAAACTAGGCCTAATACATCTATGCCCCCTATCTTGGCACTTTTATAGGTATGCCCTTTCAATTCACAAATTCACTATTTAGATATTTCAATTTTCTAAAAATAAGACTCATCAATACTTTTTAGTCCTATTTAAGGTGTTTAAATTGGATATCTGTAACCTGAAATAAAACTATTTAAACACCTACACTAGCTAAAAAATTGTTTATAAATCATTTTTTTACTAAGAGATCGTTTGGTTCATACTTTATAATTGGAACCTAAGGAAATAAAAAATGGAACAAAAGTTTTAATAAAGTGTTTAGTTTACTACTAAATCAGAATTGGAATTGTAGTCAACATTATCTATATATAAAATATTTTATAATTATATTTTATAAATTAAATATGATTAGCTATTAATTAGAAAATTTATTCTTAAATTGATTATTAATGTTTTTTAAATATTATTATAATTTTTAAAAATTATTATAAAAATTATTTAATAATAAAATTGTTTTTATTAAAATATTTTAAAATAATATTTATTAAAATATTTTAGTAATTTATTTTTATTAATTTATATATTTTATTTCATAAATTTTAATAATGTATGACAGTATTTAAATGTTTGACCAATTTATAATTGTTTTGATTTGATTCCTATGAGAATAAGAATTAATTTCCTAAAAGTTTAAGGGGAATGTTGATTTCCATTGAAGGGGAAATTCATTCCCATTTCCATGATAAATTTTAAGGATAAGTACAAAAAAGTACCCTGCGGTTTAGCACTTTTTCACTTATGGTCTTGTGATTTTTTTCATGACCCTTCAATACACTGTGATATTTGTCGTTAGCAAATATAAGCCAAATTCACTAATACTGTTAACTATGATGACATTGATGTTGACGTGCTGACGTGGACGCCCACATGGATGCCCACATCAGCATCCACATCATCACAATTGACGGTGTTAGTGAATTTGACCTAGATTTGCTAACTGCAAATATCATAGGATACTGAAGTGTTACCAAAAAAAAAAAAAAAAGAACAGGACCATAAGTGAAAAAGTGCTAAACCACAGGATATTTTTTGTACTTAGCCCTAAATTTTAGTTAACCAAACAATATGAATCAAAATCATTTATTCGGATTCCAATTTTCACCCTTATTTTTTCTTGAACCAAACACACCCTAACACAAAAGTGTTAAAATGATTAATTTGCAAGTTGTGAAAATAAACTTCCAAGTTCAATAGACTACGGATGCACTAAGCTATGAAATTATGTATCTGTCACAAATTAAAAACTCCATATTAAGGTAGTAAACTTTATGTGAACTATGCAAATGGTACTTAATTCTGTTTTTTTTTTTTTTTTTTTTTTTAATTAATAGAACAAATGGAGATTGCAAAGTCTAAAGGTCCAAAGGAGTTGTTGAACTGGGATGATATTCAGAAGATGAAATATTCATGGTATGTGGCTTGTGAGACCATGAGATTAGTACCCCCTGCATTAGGTACATTTCGAGAAGCTATAACTGATTTTCACTACTGATGAGGGATTCACCATTCCAAAGGGCTGGAAGGTGTGTATACAATCAAAATATATATATTTATTTATATATATATATATATATATATATTGATATATATTTGATCAGGCTACTTATTGGTTTCCAATTAACATGCTGTCTTTTCAGATTTTCTGGACCGTACATTCAACTCATAAGAATCCCAAATATTTCCCAGACCCAGAAAATTTTGACCCTTTAAGATTTGAAGGGAATGGACCTGCACCTTATACTTTTGTGCCTTTTGGAGGAGGACCTCATATGTGCCCAGGAAAAGAATATGCTAGGATGGCCATTCTTACTTTCATGCATAATGTGATCACTAAATTCAAGTGGAAGAA
>CATIWK010242312.1:0-12934 GCA_949634005.1 Mallotus japonicus
ATATACATACGATTAACCCACAAAAAGAAAAAGAATTTAATAAATATTTACCATTTTAGATCTCATCAAATAAATGATCATAAAAACATTTCAGCACTAGATCTCAATGTATTCTACTAAGAGTGCAAAAATTACAAGAAATCAACAGAAAACTCAAAGAAATAAAGCAAGGTCTTAAGGTTTATGTCACTGGATTCACTTTCATCTAAAGAAATAAAAGAAGATAATGACTAAATAGAAGACAAAGGAGGAGCAAGCAACGTAAGAAAACAGGAAGAGGCAGGGGACGTTTAGGGTTCAGGTTCTGGAGTGAAGAGTTGGGAAGATTCGAGAGAGAACGAGAGAGAAGAAGGAGGGAGGCGGCAGGTGAGTGAGGGGAAATGAGGGTTAGGGTTAGTTTAGGACGTTTATATACGTAGGGTTTGGGAAAAAACGGCGACATTCAGGTTTAGTAATATATATATATATATTTGATAAATATTTATTATATTAATTCGGTTTTCGGTCGGTTAGACCCTGAAATCGAACCAAAAACCGAAAACTGAAAACCAAAAACCGTATTTCACCCACCGTAAGAACAGAACCGATCGAAGGTTCACTCACCAACCGAGCCGATTGCTCAAAACGGCTCGGTTGCTTCGGTTCGGTCAGTTTTTGCACACCCCTAATCGTAAACATGTTATATATTGATGATCAATAAGTATCAAATAATAGTTTTTTTTTAAAAAAAAACGTGTTAGACATTTTAATAAACAAATTAAAGTAAAAGAAAAATAAAATCCTTATTCTTTACAAATATAAAAGGAGAAACTTTTGTTTATTTCTTCTTGTTACAACAGTTGAAGATATTTATTGATTATTTTTACAACAATTGAAGATGTTTGGTTCATAATTATTCATTTGAAAAAAAAAAGGTCAGTAAGTGAGGCCATATTTGATTAGATCATGTGTTGTGCCACAGCAAAGGATATCTGGGACTACCCCAGGGAGGAATATCAAGGGAAAACGAGGACTAGGCAGATGCAGCTTCACAATTCGAAAAGAAAGTTTATAATGGAGAAGATGGAGTGAGATGAAGCAAATTCAAGCTTTTAATTCTAAATTTAGCAATGGAAATTCAAGATGTGTTTTGGGTGTAATTTGGTGAAAAGTACTCCAAAAACTGTTCTGCAAGTTTGAATTTTTTGCATTTTAGTGATCTTGTGGAATTGACACTACACGCAAATTTTTTTTTTTTAAAAAAATCCAAAAATGTGGGGCAAGTTATTGAGAATTGTAAATTTGAACTGTACAGATCAAGGCTCGAATATCCATTTTTTATACAGACAAAGCGTTAAGAGAAAAAAAAAGTTGAGCAAAAAAATGAAGACAATATCTTAAAAATTAAAAAAAATGTTGAGCAAAAAAAAGTTGAGAAAAAAAAGATGAAGACATTAGAAAAAAAATGTTGAGAAAAAAAAAGATAAATATAGTACTATAAAAATAGACAAAAACGTTTTATCAAAAAAATGTTGAGAAAAAAATGAAGATAATAGAAAAAATATTGAGCAAAAAAACATTGAGAAAAAAATAGATGCAGACAGTAAAAAAATATTGAGAAAAAATAAATAAAAACAGTATAAAGCAAAAATTGTTAAAAAAAAAAAAACAAATAAAATGTTGAAAGAAAATATAAAGTAAAAAAAGTTGAAAAAATCAATAAAAAGGGAAAAAATGCTGGAAAAAAAAAAGGTAACCCTAATGGCAAGGTGAGTGGGCTATATTTGAAAGAAAAAAGTTTGAAAAAATATTTTTAAAAATTTTCAAGTCAACAACATTTTTGAAAGTTTTTTTAGTTTTTGGTATATTTATGTAAAGATCTTTTTTTTTTTTTCATAGATGAATGCTGCGAAATTTTCACATATCTCCAATCCAAAACATCAAAATGGTACAACTTTTACACTATTTTGATATATCTAATTTGATCTCAAACCGATAACACCAAATTTCACACCAACCGATAACACTAATTTTCATGCCAAAAAAAATTCTCTATATTCTTTTATATCTCTTATTTTTATTACTTAATTTTTTATTTTCTTTACAAATTATATTCATACTTTTTATTTTATACATATTCATCCAATTTAAATATGAATAAGACTATATATAATTGAAATATAATTAAATATTATAATTATATTGATAAAAAAATGTAATTAAATTACGAACTGCATGTGTTGCAATGAACGTATTTGCATGGCCATTTGGGCATATGGCAGCAGCGGAATAATCACATGTGGAATGATTGCTTTGTTTCGACGTCGGCTTGCATGAGGAATTGCAGAGCTCTCCTCAATCAATTCCAAGCTGTGAATGGTGATAAAGATGGAACCAATAGGGGAAGTAATGTACAACAGGTTGTTAAGTGGTGTCCTCCTAGTGTAGGCTCGTTGAAACTGAACATTGACGCAGCATTGGAGGCTGCTTTAGGTACTGTTGGTATTGGCATGGTTTCGAGGGATCACAATGGTAGAGTTTAAGTCCGTATTTCGAAGCATTTTCCTGGACGTCTGCACTCGAAATTGGCCGAAGCTATCTGTCTTAAAGAAGCTTTGAGTTGGTGAAAGAATAGTGGACATGCAAATGTCATTATAGAGTAGGATGCCAATTAGTTGTAGATGGATTTAATGGGTTTGTATCAAACTTGTCTGAATTTGGGTGCATTATTCAGTTTTGTCGGACTATTTCTCAGCATTGTCAAAATGTCTCTGTTAGCTTTGTTAAAAGACAAGCCAACCAAGTTGCTCACGCTCTTGAAGAAGCGCCTGGGTTGAATGCTTGTTCTGCTGTTTGGCATGAAGTTCCTCACTTCATTAGGAATCTCTTGCTTAACGATGTAATTTCACTTCGAGTATTGATCAGTTATTTAACATTCAAAATAAATAAATAAATAAATAAAATATACGAAATTGCACTTCACGAAAAAAATTCTTTAATATCAAAACAACAAAGTAACAAATGCAGCAATAATCAAACGGAGAACAAGTGAGGAATGTTTGAATAAAAAACAGACCTCATTCCAAATGCAACCAATCAGGCTATGTAATCAATCTACTAATGGCCCTGATGATTTGCAGATTTTAAATCTGTCAGCTATAAGTTCAACTTCATTGATGGTTTCTGGCATTGATGAAAGCCACACTTGCTTACTCTGTTGAAACATTTCCGAGCTGTTCACAGTAAGCTCATCAATCTGCAGAGAATGAGAATTTTCTGTTTTGGTAATATTTAACTGGTTTCTGTCCACAATTTATGTGAATATCCGTGCTCACTCACGCTGCCTCTAGACAAACTTCTTAATCTCTGCCAGAATTGTTTTCTCCTTCCTGTATTCAGAGGTCCTGAACTCGACTTCCTCCTTAAAGACCCAAATTCCTGCCCCTCAACTACCATTGAAGTAGTGAACAAATCAGATGTTGATAATGGCGGTGAGTGGTGGCATTGTGAAGCTTCTATAATCTCATCTGAAACTCTAATTTTCTTGCTATCTAAATCGGTCAGAAGATTCTCATGACTACGACTTCTTGAATGCTGCACTTTTGTTTCATCAAACTCGTTACAAACAAGCTTCAAAGCCTGAACTACTTCACCCATGAAAGGTCTGTGAGATACTTCTGGTTGCACACACATTGATGCAATTGCTGCTACCTTGAATATGTTATCAAAGGAAACAGTATGCTTTATAGCTGGATCTATAATTGCTTCTAGACCCTCCTTGCTTATGAGGAGCGGACGGGCATAAGCAACAAGATTTTCTTGACCTGGTGGTTGGGAAAGGTCTACAGGTTTTCGTCCAGTCAGGAGCTCAAGAAGGACTACACCATAGCTGTAAACATCACTCTTTACAAGAAGATGTCCTGTCATTGCATACTCTGGAGCCAAATAACTGGGAACAAGAGAATTAGTGTAATAAGATACGTGTTCAAGTTTCAGCAAGAAAATCCAAAGATAGTTGCCTTAATAGAAGCAGAAATAAGAAGCATGAGCATAGTATAGAAGACAAGCATACCCAAAAGTTCCCATAACATGTGTCGATATGTGCTTGTTTCCATCATCCATTGCTGCTCGAGCCAAGCCGAAGTCTGAAACCTTAGGTGTAAAATCATGTTCTAGCAAAATGTTACTAGACTTGAAGTCTCGATGTATAACTCGAGGACTTGAGTCTTCATGTAGATAGGCTAAGCCTCGAGCCGCACCAAGGGCAATCTTCATTCGGGCATCCCAATCTAGTGGAGCAGTTTCCTTATCAACTCCTAGAAGAAAACAAATGGAATATACTTTGAGAAAACAATTCTTGAAGAAATGGATTATGCTTTAATAATCATCAGTCATTTTGGAAAATCACACAGAAATGAACAAAAAATAGACATTTAAGGTCTATGCCCACCATGTAAATGAGACTCAACACTTCCATTGGGAATAAGTTCATACACTAGGCACCGTGTACGCTCTTCTGTGCTTATACCAATCAACTTAACTAGGTTTCTGTGATGTAGACGGCCAAGCATCTCAACTTCTGCCAAGAACTCACGACCACCATGCTGATCATCTCTCTTCAAAACCTTCACGGCCACCTCCCTTCCATCATCGAACTTGCCACTGTAGACAAGACCAAACCCACCTTCACCAAGAATCCTTGATGAGTCAAAGTTCTTAGTGGCCCTCTCTATGTCATTCAAGGAGAAAACTTTAACAGATCCTGTATATGTCATGGCACCTGAAGTGAAAGACATTGATGCCGAAATAGGCATGCTCCCAGGATAAATAGGAACAGCAGTTCCTGCAAAGTGTAGATATTGATATATTTCTTAAATTTACTGCACATAAACTCAAACTAATACAAGAAACAATCTTTTTTTTGGCAATACAGTGATCGCTGAATGTGGCAAGGTAAACATGGAAACATCATCAAACAGGTATAGAAGTGACACCTCAATATATAGCTTGGTGAGCTTTTTAAATTTGACTCAAAAGCAAAAATTAGTTCTGAGTTGGAAATCAAATTATAACTAACAAGGTTGTCATTGTAGAGGTACCTGAAGGTTTTGGAGGAGGCCCAACTGGGGGTTGTATAATTTTCTGGGGTTGATGAACACAATTGCCAAATTTCAACAGCAAAGCCCAGGCAATTGCCATACATATAATTAAGGCAGTGACAGAGGAGAGAACTATTACTGCTATCATGCCTCCACCAAGCCCATCTTCTTTCCTTCTTGGCACAGCAACTCCTAAAGGTTTATTCAGCATTCCGTTGTTGCCATGGCTTGGATATGGTTCATCATCTATTGTAGAAATGCTTAAAGGTGATGGTGGAGAGGGTGGAAGACCTGCAGGTCAAAAGAGCTTCAGAAGCAAGAACTGAATATATATTAGAGCCTCAGAAGCAAGAAGGATCAGAATGGAACCTGGATAATGAACATATAATACATCATAGGTGCCAAAGAGGGAAGCCTTTATGAGAACCTGTCTGATCCAAAATTTCTTGTAGATTGAAAGAGCAGTATCATCAGCAAACTTTGCTCCACGTGGTACCAGGTTGATAAGAACAGTGCTTTTTTCTAGCTGCTGACTAGCTGCATTTGCTCCCATAATGCGAACTTGGCTGTGGTTTAGTGCAACACTTGCTGCAATTTCCTCAGCCAACTCAGTCACCATTGTGAAGAATGTATATATTGCAACACCAAGTCGGAGTTTAACTTGGATGGGAAACACGCACCCACAAAATGTCCCGGGAGGCGTGTAAGTTAAAGGTTCTGTGCACGTTACTGATGCACAATCTACAAGGCAGATCAAATTTATGAGATAAGGATATGATTGATATATTAAAATGAAACAGAAATGCCAAATGGATGTAAAGCGACAGAAACTGAGTGCATATTTACCTCCATTAGGAGGTGGAGGTGGTAGAGACATAATTTGTGATGGTTGTGGAGCCTTCGTCTTCTTCAAGTAGGAACCCAATGGGGATGTTGCCGGAGGATGAATATTCACTTGCAGACAGAATTAAGATCACAGTAAGTTTTTAGTAAAAAATCGCCACAAATAAACTAATGAAATCCAATGTTGAACTAGATATAGAAGTAAATGTTCTCGTACTGCTAAAATGGCTTGATCGGTCAGTTGGTGATAATGCAGGTGCAAGAGAATTCCAGCTTATTGATGAAGGAGATGGAGAGTGAAATGGGGGAGCTGAAGGAGCTAGACACCCAAGAAAAAATGTTCAGAATTTAGTGCTTAAAAATAAAGAAATGCATAATTAATTGATTAGAGATTGTTATCATCAGCAGATCATACCTATCTGGCCATAACTTGGAGTAGGGATCAGATGAGATAGTTCAGGAGTTCTGTGATGAGTCCTTGCATGATAATAATTTCTGGGCTTTGAGATGGAATGTGAATATGCATGGCCATGGATCCTCTTCTTTGCAGGACCTTCAGATGATGACATAGAAGGTGGGAGTGCAATACTTGAAGGCCTAATGGCATTAGGTGGATGAGAAACTGCAACCAAAAAAAACTCCTTAATTGCCTGATAATTATGTGCATGAAATTTCATCTACTACTTGCATTGCTTTACAAATGGAAAAATATGCTAGATTTCTCTCTGACCTTTAGTTGGCAATTGATCTGCAGATGAAGAAGTGTGGGAAGCTCTGTTGGTTGGTAAAGTGCCTCGCTTTCCATGTCTGCGCATGCCAAAGCTGGAAGGAGATTGTTTATGGGAGAAGGCATATGTGCCTGTGGCAAATAATATACAAACATTTAACCAACAGTATAGGTTCTGCCAGTTCACAATAGAATATTCACTAACACACCATATCCACTTCAAGAATCCTTTAACCCTGAAATGATTGATATAGTACAAGTGAAAGATTTTACATTGATAATGCTTTCAAGTACTTGGCAAGCAATGGCAAAGGAAAATGTGGATGTGGAAACTTTTTAAGTAGTGATAATCATCTTGATGATATAATTAAGCTCCATTTGCCAATAAGTGAAGGGAATCATGCAATGGCTTTCATGGTTTTGAGCTCGTGGAAAATAGTTATCATATTAACAACCATATATTAGAGCTTACAAAAGCAATAAAGTTTCATAAACTAGGGTCCATAAATCATAAATCTAAAGACTCTTTACTTCTTTACTGCCATAGATATCAATGAAAACTCTAAACCACAGGCAATAGAACACAACCGGCAGCTTTATGACATTTTGGTCATAGTAAATGGCAGAAATCAGTGAGCATATGGCTGGATTTGTGCAAATGGCAGTATGATCACGTTCTCTAAAATGGGTTTTGGAGTTTCTACCATGTTTGGAGGACATCCTATCACCGAAGTACTAAATAATCATTCTTAAAGCAAATGTAAATCTTCTTCCATTACTGAGTAAAAGAGGAAGAAAAAAGGGTTTTTAGTAGCTAACTATCAAATTGGCACTCAAAAGGTGAGTTCTCTAATCAAGATGTTAAAAGTTAAATTTCATAGTGTAAAAAAAAAAAAATTCATTGAAATTAACATAATGAACAGAACAAAATGAAATCATACATGCAACTTCTGGTACTTTAGAAAAGCTCAGCATGAAAAATGGTTGGCAAGAAGCACGGTTGTGCAGAAAAATAGAAAAACCAAGTACAGGAACGGGTGTAGGCAAATCTAGTTTAATTCTTCTAATTAGACATCCATAGTTATTAAAATAATTGACTTATGGAATCATTCATCAGTTCTAGCCATTAATTAATGTATAATTTAAGAAAAAAGCCAGAAATTGGCTTCATAACTTTAAATTAACCTTAAGGACACTAGATTTAATAGAATGAAATGTTGGCATAATCTATCAAACTAAAATATTCAAAAACCAATTGCAATTCAATAATGTGAATTCTTGAAATCGTGAAACACTAATTCCACATTATATCACCAACACAATGCAGGTATCACACTGAAAAGTAAAGGTGTTCAGGGTGTTGATGATAGCCCAGATTCCAAAATTCAGATAAAAATTCACATGCAGCATGCTACAACATCGAATGTATGGATCATGCATAATTCAGAGCAAAAGCTAACTCTAATCACTAAAAAATTGAAGTCCTCATTTACCTGCAGATCCAAGAACTAACAAAGCAGATACGATTACCCGCAAAACACCCACCTGCATCATCCCCATTTCACTACTAAAGAAACAGAACTCTCAGAGTCTACCAAGCTCTGAGCCGGCCATGAAAACAAGATAGAGATAACTGAAACCAAGTAATAAAAAATGAAATAATAAGTTGAAGCTACTAAAACATGAGCATTACTTAAAGAAACAACCAAACAATAAGACCAAAATAAAGTAAAGAAGACCCACATATAGTACAAGGGAAGTAATGAGAAAAAAGAATGGATGGTGAAAAAACAAGAATGAATTAGGTGGCAATTTTGATACTCAAGAATTGTACTTTCCTCTGAAACTAACAGCTGTAGTTTACAGAGATTAGACAGAAACAATAGTAATATACATAGTTTTCTCTTCTTTTATCATAAGATGACTGAAATGTTTACTAGAATTGATCAAGCAAAAAAGCAAAAGAAACAGTTCACCTTAAAGAACCAAGTAGGTGACACTATTGAGTAACAAGTTTGGTATTAAAAAAAAAAAAAAAGAGAGAGAGAGAGAAAGAGAGAATGAAGTTGGTTCCAACTTCCCATTAACATCATAATAATATAAGTAGGTGATATCATGGTTGAAAGCATGAAAAATGCTTTCAATTTGTTTGATATAGTATATAAAAAATTTTGATTTTCTTGAAGCACTAATGGCTGTATATGGTATCTTTAACTTAATCTAAATTCCATGATTACATTTCAAATGCTATTTGTTCTCTACTTTGTGTATATTATATGATGAGTTGGACTCACAACTCTCTTTATAAGTCTATCTCTCTAAACTATTCATAATGGCATTTCTTTTTGGGATAGTTGAGATTTAGCAATCAACTTTTTGGTTATATAAGACTTTGAGATTTTTTTTTTTTTTGGAAAAATTCTTACCACTCTCCAAATGGGTAAATTTATAAAATATAAATAAATATTTTATTTTTATTGGTCAGATGTAAAACATGTAAAATTTATATTATAAATCTGATCGTGAGTATGGTACATTTAGATTATATAATGATTTGGATTAAAAAAATGGTATATTTATTTTTGTTAATTAAATATCTATACTGATATTAAAGTGTTTATACATATTAAAGCGGAAAGAGGGAAAATAAGGATCGAGCTATTGATATAAATATTTTGAAAAGAGTTATAATACCAAACTATTCTAAGATTTTTTTATGTAATTAAAAAAAACATAAAAAGAAAAGGTTTGGAATTGTCTTCCATCAATTATAATTAGACACATTAAAATAATAACGAATTTAACGATTTGGGTTAAGAAAATAGTATGAAAGTACGTTAGCTACTCAATTATCAAGCACTTAGTCAAATTAAGGACAAAAAAAATCAATGATGATTATTAAGATATTAATAATAATAATAATGCAATGAAAAGATATGAAGATGATGTTGAAAAACAAACAATTAGTATGGTGTAATGGACCAAAATCAAAGCCTAAAAGGCGACAAAATGTAAAGCTATGATTTTGATAGATATTTTTGCAAATTTTTATTGCAAAACCAAATCAATAATAGACATTTACATGCATTGGTCCCATTTGTGACAGAGTTGGCAGGTATTTTCGAATCCGTGTCGGATCATACCACCACCCATTTTTCTTTGACATTGCTCACAATGGTTGCTGCTTTGTGCTTGCTTGGTTGCTTTCCATGACCATCTTTTATTTGTGGCCAATTTATTATTTGATGAAAGTTTATATGTGTCGGTGAATTGGCTTTTTCCTTTCTATATACCATGCTTATATGCAACATCAATAACTTTTTTAAAAAAAAAAATTGAACTAATAATTGGTAAAAACTTATTTAACGATAATTTTTCTCTGAAACTATTTTGAAATGTAAAATTAAAACCTTTATATTTTAATGACTTTTTATCACGGTATATACATATATATTTATATAAATGAAATTGAAAATCGTTATAATTAAATAATCGTTGATTAATTTTTATATATCAATACTTATAATATTAATAATTTTAATTATATTTATATAAAATACATATATACTAAAAAAGGAAGAAATTTCGAGCTAATAAAGTAAGACTCATTAACAACCCAACATTCTTTTTTATATTGGTATCATTAAATTAATATCTAATCATTCTTTAATTTAAATATTTTCTCCCTTAATCCCATCATGAGTATGCATTGGGTCTTCCTTTTTTAGCCTTATTTTGAATATTTTAACATTTAGTGACAAAAAGAGACAAATTAGTTCTCCAATTATACTTGATATAATTGCTGTCGAACTGTGCAAATTGATAAACCTATTAATGCACCTATCTACTCTTCCATGATAGGCACCCATGGAGAAAGGAGAATTCTTCCTCCTATACAATCAATGTATGCACCAATTATATAAAGTGCACATTTTTTTTTATTTCAACAATGGATATTCCAAATTTATAAATTTCAACTAATCCAATTCGATTTGAATCACCAATTAATATAATGTGACTGCATATATCACGATTTAAATTTAAAATATTATTTAAGCGAGAATAGTTTCTGCCCAGTTTATCCTAATGTTAGCAAAGTGCAATTTTTTTTAGGAAATTAGATGGTTTTCTTGAAAAAAATATATAATTATAATAAAATGCAAGCAGCCCCAGTCCTTTTCTCTATCTTTTTCTATCAACTCTTTCTTTTTCTTTATTTCTTTCAACTCTCTATTTCTTTTCTTCCTTATTGGCCTTACGATAAAGAAGCATAAACTTTCACTTTTTTTTCATAATTTTTTGGAATTTTTGCTATTTAACTATTTAATCATTTAATTTTTACAATTTTGCTCTTGTTGGTATTATAATTTTTTTGGGTAACAACATTTTTAGTCCTATAATTTATATTATTTTTTCAATTAAGTCCTATAAGTAATTTTTTTTACAATCAAGTTCTATAAATTTTAAAAAAATCTTACCGTTAGTTTTATCCGTTAGTCAACCTTTAAAATTAAACTTTTCTTTTACATTTTAGTCCTAAAACTTTTAAAAAATATTATTTTTATATTTTAAATAAGTATTGTTTATTTATGATTTATTTTATTATTTAACTTGCATAATAACTATATAACTCACTAAAATAATATCAAAAATAAAAATTAAAAATATTGTTTCTTAAATTACTAGTTTAATAAGCAACATTAAATAAAATTAATTAAATATTTTAATTATTTTTAAATAAATAATTTTAATTAATATATCATAAATGAATAAATTTTTTATATGGATAAAACTCAATCAACTTTGACAGTGTTATAATTTGTGTTATATTTTAAATAATTTTTAAAATCAATTGAATAAATTTTTTATATGGATAAAACTCAATCAATTTTGACAATGTTATAATTTGTGGCGTTCCATCTCTGGTCTTGGATCCCACATCGCTAACTTAAAGCGTGTGTGTGTGTCATATATCCATTCCGCATCTAACAAAATTGCCATGATTTTGTTAGATGGCGTATGGTGTCACTGTGCTGTGTGTGTGTTTTAGGTTATTAAATTCTAAAAAAAAAAAATTTAACTCAATTGAATTTAAAATAGACAATTTTTAAAAAAAACATATTTCCTTAATATAGACTGTTTTACAATAAATGTTTGAGCAATTAAATAAGTGAACATAATTTTTTATAAAATAGCTTAATGTAGAGAAAAAAAATATATATATATATTTAAAATATATAATTCAAATATAATTGAATTCAATAGATATTTAAAATCTAATACAAATTATAATGTTGAAAAACTAATTGAATTTATGTAAATATAAAATTTTTTATTTGTATATGATATATTAATTAACATTATTTATTTTAAATAATTAAAAATAATACTTGATTAATTTTATTTGTCATTGTTAATGCAACTAATAATTTAAGAAAGAAATATTTTTAATTTTTAATTTTTGATATTATTTTTACTGAGAAAATACAATTATTATGAAAATTAAATAATATAATATATTATAAATAAAAATAAAAATTATTTATTTAAAATATAAAAAATTTCAAGTTTTAGGACTAAAATGTAAAAAAAAAAGTTTAATTTTAATGATTGACTAACGGAAAATTGGTTTGACTAACGGATAGAACTAACAGAAAAACTTTTAAAACTTATAGAACTTTATTGTAAAGAAAATTTATTGTAGGACTTAATTGAAAAAATGATATAAGTTATAGGACTAAAAATGCTATTATCCCATTTTTTTTTTTTATTTGGGAAGATGAGTAAAAATCTAACTCTTAACCTATTAATACCTTAAAAGGAATTATACTGCTCAATTACTCAACTTTTCGCGGTGTTATAAAAAAAATAAAATATGTAATATAAAGAGGAAATTTCATTCAATGGCCTGGTCAACGCACTTAATATCATTAGTGGTTGGACACATTTTTTCTTTTCAGTTTTGTTTCTTTGGCTTTTAATTTTGTCAAGATTTTGGGCCATTTTTGAAAGTTGATGGCCAACTTCGGCGTTTTCTCTGTATTTTTGTTTTTTTCATCTTTTTCTTTTTTTTTTCATTTTTTTTCATTTTTTTGTAATTCTTTTTTTACCTATTTATTATTTTTAAAATCATCTTTAATTTAAGTTTATTGTATGTATTTATTTGATTTGTATATTTTAAATAATTTAATTTTATATTCTAAATAACAATTTTTTTTATTTTGAAACTTACTATTATTTAGAATATAAAAATTAAGCTAATTAAATAAAAAATTACCCATAGTTT